>JAJHPF010000008.1:8915202-9192327 GCA_024447775.1 Carex cristatella | reverse complement strand
CAAATCTACAATGTCTTAAAACTTGAACGCGAATTGAACGGTTTAAGTTCTACTCAAAATAAAATTTTATTGAAAGTACCTTGTATACCCAACCGCTAGAGCTAGCTAGAGTTAGGGATGCAAATAGATTGGATTTTTTCCGTCAGTATTTGGATCCGTATTAAAAATTCAGATATGGATATCCAATATTTAAATATCCGTACAAACAGATACAGATATGATTTTAAATTTTAATTATCCATAATGAAATAGTAGCAATATATAATATAATTAAATTTAATCTAAAGATAAAAAATTTGTTATTTACCATTATAAACGAATTAGATATCCAATCCGTATCCGTTTAATATTCGACTCATATCTGTACGTATCCTAATAATAAAAGCTAATATGAATACAATTTTAGCATTGTCGGATCCGTATCTGATCCGTTTGCTCCACCCCAAGCTGGAGTAGTATCTCTTCTGGCTACCTTATCTGAAATTCTGAATTGCTCTGTTGGCCATTTTGATCCAACTTGCGCTCAAATTCTGACATTTTCCTTAAGATTATCAATCTTTAATTCCTTCTCAGATTACACACCATACTAGCTGTCAAAATGATTCCCTCTTATTATAATATGAATAGATTATATTATATTCCAGAAATAATATAAAATCACCAGCATCCCGATCTACTATGTCTTCTATAAACTCTCCTACACCCAATCAATTATTTATGAAATTACAAAACAAACCAAAACACGAAACATACCAACGAAGCAAAGGTATTCCTCAATCCATATTCACTTTTCACTCCAAATGGACCCGAAGATCGAACTAACATCAGCTGGAGGCCCATCAGTGATCGAAGTGCCATCAGCTGCAGAGGCCTCGGAGGTCGAAGTGCCATCAGCTGCAGAGGTCCTGGAGGTTGGCGGGCCATCAAACGCAGAGGGCCCAGAGGTTGATTCTATTTTCCGTGCCCCAGCGCACATCAAATACCGTCGAGAATCAGATTTTGAGCCTAAGTTGGTTTCTATTGGCCCCTATCACCATGGACGTCCAAAACTCCAACCAATGGAAGAGACAAAAGTCCGGTGCATGTCAAACCTTCTTATGATGCGACCAGGTGATGAAGATAAAGGTGAAGAGAGAAGGTTGTTTTATAATAGAGATGAAATTAATATGGATCGGGTGCCTGTCGACCCGTTTATGCAGTTTGAAAGACGTGCTCGTAGATTCTATAAACACTACTACAAAAAAACAGTTTGTACACGGATTATAACTGGAGAGCTACACGGATTTGGAAACGTGTGCGATTCTGGGGTGTAGGAAAGTCCACATTTACACACGGATAATTTATACGTGTACGATTACACTAATCCTACACGGATTATTAATAAAGATCCGTTTGGAAAAACAAGAGAGCTACACGGATTTTAACTAAATATCCGTGTAGGAATACTCTTCCTACACGGATATTTAGTTAAAATCCGTGTAGCTCTCCTCAACAAAATATTAAATAAATAAACCGGGTTCAGTAACATTCCTACACGGATTTCTAAGTAAAAATCCGTGTAGAATTGTTTCCTACACGGATTTTTATTTAAAATCCGTGTAGGAAGGTTGCCGAACGTTTTTTTTTTTTTTTTTTTTTTTTTTTTTTTTTTTAGCCGGCCTTCGCTTTTGATAGTCGGTAATTATATATTTCAGATTGAATATACATAGTATTTTGCAAAAAAAATGTCCAAAAGTCTAAAAAGTCCAAAAGTCCATGAAGGAAGACTCGGATCGCGAATCTGGACCCGTAACATGGGCGAAACGAATCGTAGGCATGCGCAATCCGACGGACGGATCAAAAGTTACGCCCCTTTTCGTGAGGCATGCGCAGGACTGAAAAGAAAACCATACAAAACTGAAAAGAAAAATAAAAGAGAAATAAACAATAATAATTACACATGACCTAAATAAGCAATAATAAGTAACAGAAAATTAGATAAAGAAAAAAATATATATATATATTCATGGCTAACCTTAGTAAGATATCTCAGATTCCAGTTGTGCTATGAGTTGAAATCAAAACGGCGTTGGAGGGAAAATGCCTTCTTATATAACCAAAATCCTAAAACTACATTTTTACACGGATTTTTCACTATAAATCCGTGTAGCTCTCTAGCCTTTCTACACTGTTATTTAAACAATAATCCGTGTACAATAACCCCTTCCTACACGGATTTTGTAATAAAAATCCGTGTAGCTCTCTCAACATTCCTACACGGATATTTAATGAAATATCCGTGTATAAAAGATTAATTTGCACACGGACACTAATTTTTAAGTTAATATTCGTGTAGGATTCCTAGAACACTGGAAAAATCTTATTTCATACACGTTTTTTTATAAAATTGAGAAAATCCGTGTATAAGGTGCAGTGTAGGAAGACGTTTTTTGTAGTAGTGAAAGATGAGTTCCACCATATTAGTGCTGTTGAATTTGTTCGAATGCTACTTCTGGACAGTTGCTTTGTTATCCGAATTTTACTCACTCTCTATGGAGCAATACCGGAGAGTATAGGTTCTCTAGAGGTGAATATAAAAGAGGTAAGATCTGACTTGCTTCTGTTGGAAAATCAAATTCCCCTCTTTTTTATCCACGAGGTGTATAACTGGCTTTTTCCAAATGGGCACCAGTCCATCAACCTTAAAGATGTCCTTATGCGGATTACAATACTCGATTTGCCATGGATATTCTGTTTTAATTGCTTGAATTTCGAATCAGACCATTTGCTCGACTTTTATTGGAAAAGCTCCGTGCCAAAGATCGAACAATTAAGTGAAATAATGGAAAAGCACAAGCAGCATGCAACCAGCTGGGAATATAACCCCCGCCCATTGCCAAAGTTGATAGAAAATGCAACTGAACTTCACAGGATCGCAGGTATAAAATTCAAATGTGCTAATTATCAAGGTCTTCAAGTTGAATTTTCAGAGGGCAAGATGCAGATGCATTGCCTAAAGATAGACTCAACTATGGCGACCATGTTAGTAAATCTCATCGCCTTTGAGAACTGCATTCCACCCTCCCTTCGAATTATTAGCACATACATAAAATTTTTGGATGATCTCATTGATTCAGAAATGGATATGAAGTTACTTCATCAATTTGGCATTATCCATAACACATTGAGCAGTCACGCAAAGGCAGTCACTTTCTTCAATGATATTGGCAACCTTTGTGAGGTCAACAATTACTACAATCCTTTCTACGACTTGTTTACGGAAGTCAAGAAATACTATAAATCACGTTGGAACCGAAGTTGGAACCGTATACGTAGACGGGCAAGCTTGCAGAGAAATATTAAAGAAAGGATTATCGTACTTCAATAGCCCATGGGCGGGCATCTTGGTGTTAGCAGGTGTGGTCCTCCTGTTTCTTGCAGCAGTTCAGACATACTCTGTCACTTTCGATTTCTTTAGAATTTGCAATGTTGTTCTCTTAATAAGCCTGTAATATTGTTAATTTTTCTTTTACTTTTGTTTCTTTCGTTTGGTTTGGTTTGTCCTCTGGATATTTGCTTCCCAATGTACCGCTATGATGTTTACCATTTGAAAGTGAAATTGTCATTAATGTACGAATTCGTATCCTTTGTAATTCTTTTTTAAGGTTTGATTATCACGGGTGAATTTTAACTTGTTTACCATTTGTGGCTTCATTTGATATTCAGAGTTGTAGTTAACTCCAATTTGATATATATTTTATTGCAGCTTGTTGAGGGTTTGTTCATTTGTGGCGCTAAGGTATAGACTACTGATTACTTTATTTTGCTTTTGTAGTTTGAAAACAATTGTAAAGATTTGTGGTAAGCCTGTGAGGCCCAATAGCCCATTATTAAGTCCTATGACCATAATTTGTTGTTGGGAAGTTTTAAAATCTTTCAAGTACTAATGAAACTTCATACAAACGTACCAAAGTTAAAAAGGGGAATAATATATAGAGATATAAAATTAAGCTTTAAACGACTGTCATACCACTTAATTACCTGAAGGTACCAAGATTTGAATAGTTTTGATGTTCAATTTAGAGGAATATGCGAAGCGAGGAATATGCCTTATGGAAAACTATCATTTTACACAAATATTATTCCGCCAATACTATGCAATTATCTCCATTTTGGTCCTCTATTATGAAACTTAATCCCTTAGGTCAAATAAGTATTTCATACACCCCAGGTACACACTCCTCTTTAGAATTTTGGAATTCCCTATGGTCTGGTAATTGTACGCTTGCTACTAAGTATCCTCAACTATATAACATATGCTCTAATAAATCAATTTCCATAGATGAAGTAGTCATTTCTCAAGGAGCTGTCATTAAATTTAGGAGACACATTAGTGGTATGCTACAAATTAATTGGCAAGACATTCTAGTTTTAATTAATTCTTCTAGTTTCACTCACAATTATGACAATATAGCTTGGAGATGGAATAATTCTGGTTCCTATACGGTTAGATCAATTTATAAAAATTAGAGGTGTTAATGATAATCAATTTGCTGTTGTTTGGGAATTACCTATTCCACCAAAAATTAGAATATTTTTATGGTTACCGTTAAATAACATAATTCTCAAAAAAAAAAAAATTAAGTAAAAGAGGGTGGTCCGATAGTCTCACTTGTCATTTTTGCTCGGAAGTAGAAGATACTAATCACCTTTTCTTAAGATGTCAACAAGAGCAGAAAATTTGGTTTTGGCTAGGCAAAAGCCAAGTAATTTTAGAAACTAAAGTTTCTAAAATTTCTAAACTTTGACATCCCTGAAATTAATTTTAGAGTTACTATTTAGCCACATCAACAATAAATTAAAAAAAAAATTATTTGAGCCAATCATTTGGCCAGTATGAAGTTTATAAGTTTATTAATAAGAAACTTTCTTACATAGTTTCTAAATAAGAAACACTCCGACATCTTTGAAATCGAAATATAAAATACTTTCTCATATTAGAAACTCTAATAATACGAAAGATGGAGATGCTCTAACCAAACTGATTTATGGTAAATAAAGGAAATCACCATGAAGACATAGGACCTCGTTCCATATTTTTCTGATTTTTGTACAATTTATAATGAAGTTCCAGTCATGTTTGAACATGGTCTGTTTTGATTACGGCATGACTAACATGTTATGACTGTTCATACCAATTGGCCACGTTACGACACATAAATTTTTTATTTGATAATGGTATGGCACGTAAAAATTTGATTTAATAACAGTACAACATGTGATTTGAATCACGACACGTATTTATATCCATACAGTCGCATGTTCATTTCTAACCGTCAGGTTCATATAATTAATTTATGAGATTTTTCTAGCGTTGGATCAGATTTAGCATAAAAAACGCACTAGTGTCTGACCCACCACGTTTTGCTTACTGCAAACCAAGAAATCATGAGCTAGTATTGGATGCCAATTATGCATTATGTTTTTGATGCCATGAACTGATGCCAAGTATTTGATGCCTAAATTAATTTTTCACCAGGATGCATTATGTTTTTTTCTTTTTTCCTTGAAAAAGTGTAGTATTGGGACCATCATTTCTTACAACAGAAAACACTCCAGTTCGCCCTCCAAAATCAAGAAATCGATACTGTAATATATATATTCCCATTTCTTTGGGTTTGAGCTAAGGAATCCATGGGGAATGTGTGATATGTAAAACAAAAAGTAAAACTTGAGGCCTTTTTCAAGTTATATTTGTGCCAGAGGATACTAGGCCAGACACTGTTACTAGGGTTTTATACATGAGCGCCCTTTTACTTTTGAAATTGCTTAACAACTCAGAGGAAGAATTCGGATACAATGGTTACAAAATTATGGCTCAGATCAGAGGAGGAACTTCATCCAATATTTGATGAGTTGTGGCTCTTAATAAGATTAAAAGCAAAAATTAATTTCTACAACAGTTCAGAAGTTACAAGAGTATATAATGGTTTGTTTTGAACCTTCACAGAAGTACGTAAAGAAAGTCACAAACAGGGCCGGGGGGGTGCCGGGGGGGCAGCGCCTCTGGATTTTGAGTTTTAGTGGAGATCTATCGGTTCCGATCAACTTTGCCACCTCCTGAAAAATTCTTTGCCCTCCTCTCGATGTTTGATTTGTAATTCAGGATAAATTTAGAGTAAAAAATGATATAAATTTCTCGAATTATGATTGGTAATTAGAATTATAAGTTAAAAAATCAGAAATTACAAATCAGGACATTATAAAGTATAAGTGAAAACATTGTTTTTTATTGAGTACTCAATTAGTTAATGGGTTTAAACTGATTTGATATTCCCTCCCCTCCCACCGAAATTTTTATAAATATACAAAAATCAATTTTTATTTAACAATCTATACAAAACGCTGGTGGAATTCTAAATCTGTCCATACCGACAACTAAATTGCCGGTTTCAGAACAACTAACCGGCAACCGCAGGATTGCCGGTTTCAAAAACCCAGAACCGGCAATCAAGTTGCCAATCCCAGAACCGGCAGCCTAATTGCCGGTTCCAACCTCTGGATTCGGCAACCAAATTGCCGGTTCTGGATCCACTCGCGCACTTTTTTAATATTTATTTTTTATTTTAGATAACTTAGTAAGATTAGTTTAAATTTAAGATAGATTAGTCAGATTAGTTTAATATATAAATTTTTTTTTAGATAATTAGAAAATGTCTAAATTTTTTTTTAGATAATTAGAAAATGTCTAAATTTTTTTAGATAATTAGGAAATGTCAAAATAATTTTAGATAATTAGAAAATACCAAAATAATTTTAGATAAATTAGAAAATACCAAAATAATTTTAGATAAATTAGAAAATGTCAAAATAATTTAAAGTAAATTAGAAAATGTCGAAATAATTTTAGAAAAAATAGAAAATATTAAAATAATTTTAGTTAAATTAGAAAATACAAAAAAAAATTACGTATGTTTTATTCTGCACATTCAACGTATCAAGTATGCTTCCAAAAAAAATTAACACATAAAAACAAATTACAAAACAAATTACATAAAAACAAATTACATATGAAAACTTCAATATAATACCATGCATAAAAACACTCAAAACACTCAAAACATAAAAACAAATTACATATGAAAACTTCAATTTAATACAATAAACATAAACTAGAAAATGACTAACGCCTGCTGGTTGAGCGCCTGCTTGTCGATCTTCTAGAAGACGATGAACCAGCTTCCGCTTGTCGTGCTTCTTCTTCTACAGAACAAATAAAATATGAAATATGATGTAGTTCCAAAAATAAATTAAAAAATACATGTGTTTTGAATTATACCTGCGGCATTCCGATCAATGGTCTCATGATGAGCCTGATGTCCGAGTCTCCGACCTTCCATTTGGTCCATTTCCATAACAATGTGATTGTGTCTTCTCCTCTATTTCTTAATCAGTTTACGGTTTGTTTTGATCGTCGGACCCCCGTATATAGGCCACTCACATTGGTTGCCTTTCGGACCGAATTCTGCACCCCATGTCTGTACCAACATTGACACACTATAAAGAGGATTAATATACAAATTTTCGTCATATCTCATTTCTCGGACCACCGCCATGAAATGAGAACATGGTATGCCGGTTAATTGAGGCTTTTGACATGCACATTCAACCTTATTGTTATCCTTAACAACAACTTTATACCCAAAATCTCTGCGGGTATACTCGAATCTTTGCTGATTATGCCTTGCAGGAATTCTTTCACCCTTTACCAAGACCTCAAAGGTTCCATGCCTTCTGCTAAAAGGAATCACCTGCATGTTAAGAGATTTGTTGATACGCTTTTGCAGAAGCAGGCTTACCTTGTCGGACTACAACTGACCCATTTGTTGCATCATTTCAGCTTTGTTCCGCCGTTGGAAAAACCATCTATTTAACTTGTAGAATGTCTCCTCCACGAGAGCACAAACTGGCAGCCGCCGACTCGTCTTGAACACATTGTTTATTGACTCTGACCCATTTGTTGTCATTATTCCCCAACGGTGACCTCCATCATATACTTGGAACAGCTTCTCTGGACGTGGAGCCTCGTCCTCGTCATCGGGGTCTCTCCTACCCACCTTGTTAAGGTACGTAATAGTGTCTGGGCAACGAATTTGAAAGTCCTCAAACATCTCCTGTAACCTCCTAGGTTTCTTCTTGTTCACTCCAATTTTGAACCGATCACTGACCTCTCTCTTCCGCCCCACATGCTTGTAGAGGTTCTCGGCAACATGATGAGCACAGTATCGATGCACACATAGATCGCTATCCTCATACCATCCGAGATGTGGATCCTGGAACACGGATTTTATTGCCAAATGTCTATCCGATATGACACAAAAGAATCAGCCATCTCCAATGACTTCTAACTGCAACCATCTCATTAAAAATCCCCAAGTATCTGAGTGTTCTTTTTCCACGATTGCGAAAGCCAACGGAAGCAACTGGTTTTCGGCATCATACCCACATGCAACCAGCAGTCGTCCCTGGTACCATCCCGACATGAAACATGCATCAATACTAATCACTGGTCTGATAAAAGGTATTGCCGCAATACACGGCCCGTACGCCCAAGCCGCGTACAGGAATTGTCTATCATTTGAATTCTCAATCGGGGTCGAGATCACACAATACTTGGTTCCGGGAGTGCCTCTCTTTATAGCTTCCAAAAGCGGAATGAGCAGGTTGTACGAGTTCTCCCAACTCCCATAAATGTTTGCAATTGCGAGCTCACGTCCTCGCCATAATTTGTTGTACTTGGGCGTCACTTTTTGATACGTTGCCTTCACGACATCTCGGATATGATTTGTACTCGCGCACACATCCCTTCTCACTGTGCCATCAATGGCGCGTGCAACCATCTCTGCCGTGAGCTGGTCATGATCTTCACGTGTTGTCGGTACTCTGCATCTATGAGGAATTTTTTGTTTGTAAATAATCCAAGATTCTGAGATACCATGAGGTTTCGCACATAACTTGAACTTGCACAATTTATCTTTGCATATCCATACCATACGCCTAGGTTCGCTTCTTTGAGTCCTAAACTCAAAATTCTTTTGGATATGAAACTCCTAAACTGCTATTCTTAGAGCGTCTCTCGACTCATACACTTGGCCTTCAGCTATTGGGTTATCGACAATTCTTGTTGTACGGTTGAAAAAATCGACATCTGCTTCCCGAAAACCCGAAGTGTCGTTGAAAATGTCTACCGGATGTGTCATATTTTCTCGGCTAGTAAACGGGTATTGTGCTTGGTGGGACTGTGACATAGAATGTCTACCGGACTGTGACATAGAATGTGATTGTGCCTGTTTAGTCGGTGAAAGGTTTTCGTCGGACCTCGCTGACTCATTTGAGATCATCTCATCCCCGCTTTCCAAATTGTCATCATTAATTGCATCGACAGGGTAAACGGGAATGATCAGGTACCTCTACTGGTCTGTGGGTCTGAACAGTCCTAGATTCAGGGTTGCAACTCGTACTTGGTCGGAATCTCGATTTAGGGATTTGTCTGTTTACAGGGGCTTGACTGTTCAGATTCAACTGAGAATTAAAACCGGAATGATTCGGTTCCAATTCTACATACAGCTCAAGAACCGATACCCTTTGGGGGAATGACGCAACAATTCCTAAAATCATTTCGAACGATGCCTGGTTTGTTATCGGTACCAATTGGTAGTCCCGTTGACCATCAGTAGACATATTAAATCTGCCTTGGATTTCCATATTTGCTTCACTAGCAGTAAACCCAACCAGTTTATAAATTTCATTTTGGAGATAATCGAAGTTATGATTAATAGTTACCGGGAACGAGTATTTGGGTCGAGTACTGTAGAAGACTCCTTCGTCATTATACTGGATGTTCCCTCCAACAAAAACTTTCACACAGATCATATTTGATTTTTGTTTGATCTGGATAACAAACATTTAAAAAAATTAACGTTACAAAATTAATTAGAATTAAAATTAACTAACAATGTACAAACAAAAAATAAAATAATTCACATCAAAATTGAACGATGAAAATGAAATTAATTAATTTTAATTAATTACAAATTAATTATTCCGAATTAATTAATTAAAATAATTATTCAAAATGAATTAAAATAATTAAAATATTAATATAAGTTAATTAATATAACTAATTTCAATTAATAAAACTTACCTATCTCAGATCAGCAAGAAGGTTGATTGGGGAGAGCAAGAAGTGAGGGGGGGGTTTTATAGCAATCCAGAACCGGATCCAGAGGTTGGAACCGGCAATTGGGCGGCCGGTTCTGGGATTTGCAATCAAGCTGCCGGTTCTGGGATTGGCAACTTGATTGCCGGTTCTGGGTTTTTGAAACCGGCAATCCTACTGCCGGTTAGTTGTTCAGAAACCGGCAATTCAGTTGCCGGTATGGACAGATTTAGAATTCCACCAGCGTTTTGTATAGATTGTTAAATAAAAATTGATTTTTGTATATTTATAAAAATTTTGGCCCCCCCCCCCCCAACACGAAAATCCGGGATCCACCCCAGGTCACAAAAGCAGCACCAAAACATTCCTTGTTCTTATACTACAAGTTGTTCTTTGAGTGCACATCAATTTTTTTTTTTTTGGAAAAGTGGATAACCACCTGTTTCATTATGAAACAAAAGTCCATACAAAATTGTGCAAAATACCAAAAACAAATTATTACAAGCTAGTGGAATAACATCCAACTAGCACCAAAATCTACAAAACCAAGTAATAGAAGAAAACTACTAAAATCAATGACTAAGTATTATCACACTATGAGAAGAGGAGCTAGTATTAACTAAATACCACTCAAGAGACAACAAACTAGCTGCCTCATCAATGGCCCCGGATAAATCTGTATCAGTCGACCCGTCGAACCCAAGAGTAGGGTCCATGCTGAAATCCACGAAAACTGTCAGGAAGCTTAGCTGAGTTAAAGGAGAAACATCAAAAGGCAAAATCAATGATAATTTAAAATATGAATCATTTAAACGAGTCTTACACCAAAAAAAAGTCAAAGCAATTATGGAAGATGCTACTGAACTAATAGATGGTACTGGCATATTTTGAAAACATATTTTATTTCTGGTTAACCATACAATCCATAAAGTAGCGGCCCTAATCAACTCAACCAATAATGAATCCTTAAGAGGAATCTAATAGTCAAAGTGCCAAAGATCAGAAACCTGGGTACATTTAAAAACATAATTATTGTGATTACCAATCAAAGACCACAAAGTAGAAATAAACGGGTAAGTAACAAAAAGGTGATTAAGTGTTTCAGGAGCACTACAAAATGAACAATCTATATTGCCCTGCCAACCCCTAGTACGTAAATTACATTTAGTAAGAATTTTGTTCTGCCTAAATAACCACACAAAAACTTTTATCTTTAAAGGAATCTTAGATTTCCAAAAGTTATTGTAAATATTATTGGGGATACCACTAGATAATAGCAATTTATAAAGGGAGTTAATAGTAAAAAGTTGATGCCATTCTTGAAGAACAATTCCCGTTAATTGCCTGCTAAATTGCAAACTAAATGGAAAATCAGAGAAGACCTCAGAGACAATAATTGAAGGATAAATTGTAGTTCTAAAGAGATTAGGGAAGAAACAATATAAAGCGCAATTACCATGCTACCTATCTAACCAAAAAGAAGTATTTCTATCATTGCCAACAGTGAGTACACATCAATTAATCTAGGATATATATTTTGAGTTACCTTAGAGGATCCTCACTCCATAAACACGCCCTTGACATAGATGAATAGAATTCTTATAAGAACTTCTAACAACTTTGTTATATTTCCATTTTAAATCTTATAAGAACTTCTAACTTCTAATAAATCGATTTAGCAGAGAGCGGTGGTCCCAAGATCAAGGCATTTGTGTGATTTACTTTTCTGAAATTCATTGTGCTCACCTCGACTCTAACCGGCCTTGCATTTTTATGTTATCTGATTAGTAATTGTTTGTTGAATAAGCTTGATTTGTTTGATCTTCTCTAGTGATTTTCTGATTTGAACTTTGATCCTTGTTGTGTTTCTTGAGTATTAGTTTGTGGTACTTATCAGGATAGGAATATGCTCTTGACGTGTATGTAAAATTGTCTCAGAGAAAGAGAAACATAAATGGGGTATATTTTGTAGGATTTCTCTAAGAACTAGAGAGCAAAATTTTATCAGTTTCTGTAGGGTTTTCTAATTGCAAGTCTAATTGTGACTTTTAGGTAACGATTTTCAATTATTGAATAAACTAAACGAAATTTTTAGACTGATCAAGGCTATTTTTGTGTTGTGATGACAGGGGCTAGATTGTAAAAATGCACAATTTTAAGGGGCTAACTTGTTTAGGTAGACTTATTTAGAAGTTTAGATGATATCTTAGACTTGTTTGGACAGACTCTAAACTTAGTTTTACTTGCTGGTTGCTGTAATTTTGGAGATAAAAATTTGAATGTTAAGGGATTACAGAATTCCAAAGGTAAACTAGTGTCTTCCTAATTTACAGTCTTCTTGTTATTATCTTGTACTTGGTGAATGACTTATCTTATCCATGACATCATTTTATTCAAAAAAAAAAATAAAAGATAACTGACATTGCTTTTGGTTGCTTGTTGCTTGTTGATTGCTTGATTATTGTGATTTAATTGGAGGATCATTTGGTTACCAATGTCTATTTGGTTGCTTGATTGGTACGTATGGTAGTGGTACTTGCATAATGCATGACATTACATGAACCAAGAAAGTGTTATAGTGATTGGAGACTATAATTAGCAAACCAGGTAATACTTGATCCCTTTTAATTGTAAATCAAATTGGGTTGTATGGTGACACATTTTAGACAAGGTGTTGTAATTTAGAATTGTATGCATAAGCCTCAAGTATGGTATTATCGATTTATGGGACTGGAGAATGACATAATTTAATCAATTGGTTTAATATTATTGAAACTTGATTTGGTTTGGTTGATTGCTATTGTCTTGATAATCGCTTATTGATTTCTGGTTTGTTTGTCATACTATAGATATTTGTTATAAGTTTGAATTATATCTTATGAATGAATAATATGACTTTGGAAACATGATCATGGGGGGGAGAAAAAAAGGTTGTTTTCTTTTTTGCTCGATGGTAATTTCAGTTACCACCTCGTTTTTTTCTGGCAAAGGGGTAATAATTTTTTTATTCCAATGCCAACCGTTGATATTTATTGAGATTTGTACATGAAAAATTTTCTTCCTTAAAATAGTGCATTGTAAAAATTGAACGGTTGAAATCAGAATAATCGGATACTGTTATTCCTTTGGCAGAACAGCAGATTTGTTTCCCCCATCTAACAGCCTCAAATTATTACCCAGCCAATATACAACCAAGAAATCCAAATTGAGTACTACTAGTTATAACTACATATGGTATGTGTTTAAGGCCCATAATTAAAACTTGTCCTGCTACTCAAATCCAAATCTTCTTCGCTTTTCTTTAGGTGTTTATATAGATGAACCAAGTATTTATATAGATAAACTAAGTGTTTATATAGAAGACTTAGGCCGCTGCTTTTCAATGACCCAAATCGACTCCACTTTTTTAGAATAGCAGACCTCATATTCTGTTGCTTTTGAAGAGAGATAGAGAGAAAAGAGGAAGAAGAGGGTCCCATTCTCAAAAATAGAAGCAGATTTGGATCCCGGCCACTCACATTCAAGAAGCCCATAGATGCTCAACCAAACTTCTCACCCTTACCAAAGGCTGTGTTATCTATTTCAGTCCACAACACAACAACATTCCATTACCATTACCTTTTCAGATCAGAAGTACAACCACGCACGATACACAAACAGAAAGCAACCAGCACAGCGCAATTACAATGGTTTTAACGGATCAGGATTTTATAGACCAGTTTGCGATCTTAAGCTCAGGCCCAACCTCTCAGGGACCTATCCAATTACAAGTGGTGGTGGTTGATGTCAGAAACAGTTCAAAAAGGAATAAAATGCTCTACAAGTTTTATATCCAAAGAGAGTATGTCACGAAGAAAGAGTTCATGCAGATACGAAATTTGGGTTAATCTAAATAAACTAATATACGTATTCGGGTCAATAGTGTTTAGTCATAATTAATTATAGTGATTAGCATGAATTTTTGAATTACTTTGATTACTTTGATTCTCGTTTATAATTTCAAATAGTTTAGTTACTTGCATTTCTTAATTTACTTATACCATATATTATTTTAGGTTATATAATAACACATATATCAAAATATTATATAGTGTGTTGATTCAACATATACTAGATAGGTATATAATTTTGATTTTATCATAATTATAGTGAAGTAGTATATAGAGTCAAAAATTTACTTATACAATGGTCACGAAGAAATTTAATATAGAATCAAGTGGTAAAAAAATTTATGGTTTATAAATTAATTTTGATGCATTCATTTTTTGGACTCCTTTGACCATTTGACTCTATATTAAATTAATTCGAAACTTTAAAATTTTCACATGTAGACGCATCAATCATTAGATAGAAGGATTTCAACGGTTTGGATTTATAGTTTAAAGTCGATTCGATATATTTTAGAATCAAATTCACAAGAGGTTGGGTGAACTTAGGAGCACCCTAGTTCTACTCTATTTATATAGTGTTAATTACATAATATTACATTAGTTATTCATCTTTCATTTTATTTAGGATATGGATAATCCGAAAATAATCCGAAAATGGATATCATAATCAAATTAGCACGATTTACTCCTTTTAACTCAAGGTTATTTGAATAGAAAAGCTGCACCATTGACAATATACTCCCCTTTAAGTCCGGCCAAAAGCTCTGCACAAACTCATTTGGTAACCCATCCGGCCCCAAGGCCTTGTTTCTAGCTAGCTATTTAACGGCATAGAAGACTTCAATTTCTGTAAATGGTCCATCCAAGGTTTGTAGAGACATATCAGGTGTGTACAAAGCATTTGGCTGGAATGCTAATGAATTAGTCTCAGTGCCCAACAAGGTAATCATGTGCTGTAGAAAGGCATTAGCAACCTCCTTGGCATCAGTAATTTCTACCCCCATGTAGTTCAGCTTTTGAACTCTGTTTATATGCTTTCTTGATGAGGCAAAAGCATGAAAAAAAAAGAGTATTTCGATCACCATTGGAGAGCCAATTGCACCGAGACCTCTGTCTCCACCTCTCTTCCGATATGCAAGCCAATTTGAAAGCCCTCTCTCTAACCAGTAATCTAAACCGAAATTCATAAGGTTCTAAACCGAAATTCATAAGGTCAAGTGGTCAAAGGAGTCCAAAAAATGAATGCATTAAAATTAATTTATAAACCTTAAACTTTTGATCACTTGACTCTATAATAAATTAATTCGAAACTTTAAAATTTTTACATGTAAACGCATCACTCATTAGGTATAAGGGTTTCAACAGTTTGGATTCATCGTTTAAAGTCGATTCGATATATTTTAAAGTCAAGTTCACAAGAGGTTTGGTGAACTTAGGAGCACCCTAGTTCTACTCTATATATATATATATATATATATATATATATATATATATATATATATATATATATAATGATGGGCTATGGTGAGTTGCGAAGTAAGAGGTCTTTTTTACTTCACGCTTGTATTTTTATTTTGAAAATCCAAACAACCGATCCGAACCGCTCAACATGTTCTCCATATTGAAATGTGCTTGGAGACCAAATTTTACATTTTTTGGAATTTTTTTTACTATTTATTAAGCCACTTTGAAAATTGCTGATCCAATGGTCCAGAAAATTTTACTGTTCACCCGGATCTGCGATTTTCAAAGTGGCTTAATAAATAGTAAAAAAATTCAAAAAAAACGTAAAATTTGTGTCTCCAAGCACATTTCAATATGGAGAAAATATTGAGCGGTTCAGATCGGTTGTTTGGATTTTCAAATTGGAATACGAGCGTGAAGTAAAACATTGTTTTACTTCACAACTCACCATAGCCCATCCCTATATATATATATATATATATATATATATATATATATATATATTATATATATCAAGTTAACCAGCATAACAAAAATATTGCATAACCGGACATATCTTATTCAAACATAATGCAGACCATATATTATCAAAACATAGTACTGACTTGAAGAAATTGCCAATACTAGCAATTAGCAAAAGTATTCAGAAACAAAAACACACAAAAAAGAATAAAAAAACCCATAGTACATACCATAGTACAACTATACTTGGTATTTGATTCAATATTATTGAACTGTTAAAATGTTGTCATTCAAAATAATACAGAATTAACTTTCTTGAGTCTGTTAAAATGTTCAGATTTTTGGAATTGTTCTGCTGAAATTCTTGTTAACATTGCAGTGCATTGGACAATCGGCTAAAAGACGAAATGAATTGGGAATCTGATAGCTAGCTGGCAGCTTAAAACTTGATTAGAATTTAGAAGCACAAAAATTGGAGAATTAAATGGAGGACTTACTCAATTGGGAGTTGCACTTCAGCAATACCAGTTGTCAATTGGGAGCTGCACTTCAGCCATCACAGATCAGAAGCATATCCCAGATCATCAACATACAATTGAAAAGAAGAAGTGAATTAAAAACTAAAAATCTATGAGTAATTGGATATGAGAAGAAGTCAATATTTTTAAGTTTTTTATGTAAACCCTCCTCTTTTTTCAGAGCTTGGGACCGGCTATGTCCAATATAAGGATTCACATCTGCTGCGATTCTAAAAGGATAAACAGTAATCCTAAAATCTCTATTTTTTCAAATTCAGTCATCCAATAATTTATGTGCACGTATATCAAAATAGATGATTTTTCTTTGCACGAATCTCAAAACAATTCAACATTTGGATTTGAAAAAACAGAAATTGTAGAATACTGTTCATGAGTAAAGAATCGCAGCAGATTCAGATCCCCAATATGACATAGGCAGAGTTAAAAAACTTGATTAGTATTCATCATACGTACAATTACAGAAATAATAAATTACAAAGTCAAGGAAAAGAGAATATACATGGGAGTGAACTGCAGAGCTTATCATGATCATCATATCACACTTAGTTGTTGGTGAAGCATAATCAGATCACTCCTAGTGAGTATATCCCAGCAAGTCAATTAAAACGCAGGCATACACTGACTACGTGCTGAACATATTTAATTGAAGTAAAAATTAACCAAGCTAGATTGAAGCATATACTGACTACTCCTCTGTCAGAAAAAAGTCACAAATACAAAGCTTATGATATGTGATTATTAGATTTTGATCTAATAGTGAATTTTAAATAAACTAACTTATATTAAAAAAAATTAAACGCAATGCGGCCAATAATGTTTGAACACGACCTGCCTTGATTATGGCGCGACTAACATGTCGTGATTGTTCATACCAATTTGGCAAGTTACGACGCATAAAATTTTTATTTAATAACGGTATGGCACGTAAAAATCTTATTTAATAACAGTACAACACGTGATGCCAATCATGACACGTATTTTCATCCATACAATTAATTTATGAGATTTTTCTAGCGTTGGATCGGATTTAGTATTAAAAAAACAAGCTAGTGTCTGACCCCGCCGCGTTTTGCTTTCTGCACGAATATTGACGTTAGTGTGTAGCTATGTGATCTCTCATGTTACGGGTAATATGCATTTAATCGTGCGCTTTTATTTGCTATTACCAGAAAAGAAAGCATCACAAGTACAGTGGTGTGGTGGGAGCTGCAGTCCCATGTGTTGCCTCCCTCTGTTCTCCTGTGCTGCTTAAGTTGTAGCGGTTATGTGTTGCCTCCCTCTTTCAGTTCGATTCATGATTTTCTACAGAGAGTATGTTGTAGAAAGTTCCGAAGAAACTCAAAAATTTCTCCGAATTTGGAGAAAAATTGAAAAATGGAAAAAAAAAAAAATGAAATTCATTCATAACCTACGGAGATTGATGTAGCCCAAAAATATGATTGGATGGAATGTAATTTTATATTTTTATAATTTTTGTCTGAAAAGTAATAGTAACACAGATCATGATTTGTTAATAATGGAGATTCTAATAAGTCAAGTGAATGAGATGAAATTTTAGTCCATTGCATGTATACTTAATTTATGTGTATAAATAGAGATAAGTTGTAAAAATGAAGAAACTAAAGTTGATTTAAATTCTAAAGAAAACAAAGAAGTAACAGATAAAATTGTACCTTGCTCTTCCTCAAGTTGAAAAGTTTGTTTTGCCCATGAACTGATGCCAAGTATTTGATGCCTGAATTATTTCTTCACAAGGATGCATTATGTTTTTCCTTTTTCCTTTAAAAGGTGTAGAATTGGGACCATCATTTCTCACAACAGAAAACACATCCAGTTCGCCCTCCAAAATCAAGAAATCCATACTGTAATTTACAGTATATATATTCCCATTTCTTTGGGTTTGAGCTATAGAATCCATGGGGGGACCGATTGAAAGATGCCGAAGCTTCTGGAAGGAATGTGTGATTTGTAAAACAAAAAGTAAAATTTGAGGCCTTTTTAAAGCTATATCTGTGCCAGAGGATCCTAGGCCACACACTGTTACAAGGAAGTTTTATGCATGAGCGCCCTTTTACTTTTAAAATTACTCAACAGCTCAGAGTAAGAATTCGAATACAATGTCTATAAAATTATGGCTCAGATCAGAGTAGGAACTTCATCCAATGTTTGATGAGTTGTGGCTCGTAATAAGTTTAAAAGCACAAATTTCTACAACAGTTCAGAAGTTACAAGAGTTTATAATGGTTTGTTTTCAACCTTCACAAAAGTATGTAAAGATAGTAACGTCAAAAGCAGCACCAAAACATCCTAGTTCGACAACTTGTTCTTTGAGTAGAAATCAATTAATCCAGGATATATACTTTGAGTTACCTTTGAGGATCCTCACTCCATAAACACACCCTTGACATAGATGAATATAATTCTTAAAAGAACTTCAATCAACTTTGTTATATTTCCATTTTAGATCTTGCAACATTTTTCCCATAGAATTCAACAAAAAATGACAGAAAGCCATCAAAGGATACTCATGGATACCGATCTCCTAAGTGCAGCACGACAAGGTGATGAATCTCGTTTTGCACACATTTTGGGGCTTGAAGAGGATACAAGTGAGATTACTATCAATACAGATAACCGGTGCATTGCAAGAGATGAGCCCGACTTTTTTCTAGGAGTAACATACACAGGTAACTCACTTCTACACCTAGCGGCTCGCTCCAACTTCTTAGATCTCGCAAAAAAAATCTGGTGCAGGGAGAGATCTCTTTTGGAGGCTCGTAACAAGGTGCTTGAAACCCCTTTGCACTGTGCCGCAAAGAATGGTAACCTTGAAATGGTTTCATTGTTTGTCAGTTTTGCAAATGTGATGGGTGAAGACATAGTGAAGAGGGTACTGAGGGCTCAGAACAAGGATGGGGAGACTGCATTACATGAGGCAGCCCGGCACAACCATGCAGCTGTGGCATCTTTATTAATTACTGCCGATCCGGGGTTGGCAAGTGTAATGGACCACCAAGGGGAAGGGGAAAGACAGAGAGAAGGGGAAAGAAAAAGAGAAGCAGAGAGAAACAGAGAAGGAGATAGATATAGAGGTCCCACCAGGGTCCTGTTTTCATCCCCAAGGGATATCACCATTGTACTTGGCAACCACATCGGGTCATCTGGATGTGGTGCAGGAAATGATACAAGGTTTGATTGGAACAGAAGTCTCTAAAGCTTTTTACGCTGGACCTGATGGGCAAACCGCACTTCATGCTGCAGTCGTGAGCAGCAAAGGTAAACAAATTAACTTCTTTTGTTAAGTTCATCACAGTTATGTTTAACAAATACTGCAAGGAATTAACAAGTATTGAAACAATTTTGTCCCATTTGCTGCTGTTTTTAGCCACATGGGATGAGGGGGAGACGCTTGCCTTTGCCTACCCTGGTCCAGAAACATTTCCAAATATTTTGTTTTGTCATATTTTGTTAGAAAAAAATTACAAAACTATGTTTATGTTTATTTCGGCAGTTCAGCCATGTATTTTTAGAGGACAAAACAGCGAACTAGGAAGTTTAATCAAATAAATGTTATTTGACAAACATATGGAAAGAAAATTAGAGTGATGCTGAAAGTTAGATTATACTGGATTATTTTTAAGGAAGTAGGTGTGTATACAGTCGTATCTAATACGCTGTACTAGAAAACGTATTAAATTATTTATGCCAGAATGAGTAAATAAAACTATCAAAAACATTGTGACCAATAACGGACTATATAATAATATGTAGATGTTTTGCATTTTTCATCTCCAGACATGACAGAAAAACTATTAACATGGAAGCTGTTACTAGCACAAATGCCTGATAACAGTGGGAGTACTCCCCTTCACTATGCTGCTTCATACGGTTGCGATAAAATTGCCCAAGTTTTATTGAAGTTTGATCATTCATTGGCATACCTCCACGACTCATGTGGATCTTTTCCCGTGCACATTGCTGCAAAAATGGGCCACGTTAGGGTTATTAGGGCAATCATGCATCATTGCCCTGAGTCTGATGAACTTCTAGATGCAGAAGGAAGAAACTTTCTTCATGTTGCGGCCCAAGAGGGCCGGTATCAAGTAGTTGAGTTGGTTTGTGGCACTACTTCAAAGCACAAAAGCATGAAGAATGCTAGAGACAATGATGGAAATACTCCACTCCATTTAGCAATGGATTCTGGGCATGAAGGGGTTGTTAAACTGCTAATGCAAGACAAGGAGGTGTCCTTAAATATTTTCAACAAGAAAGGCTGAACTCTGCGGGACCAATCAGCAATTGCTATTTTCAATGACAACTACGCAATTTATCCACTATTCCAGGTGAAATAATAATTGACACCTAACTGTACGTAAATGCTCATAATTAATTTTCTTGTCCATAATTAAATTATGTGGTGGTTAATGGTAAATTATGAACTTTGCTCAAATAGATGACTTTTTAAAATAATAACTAGATTGGATTATAATAATTAAGACCTATACACGCATGAAGTACGTCCATTGGGTCCAATTAATCTATGATTTCTTCATTGATTCTGAAGCTTCAAATGATTTTAGTGCCCTTAATCGTAAACTTTCTATTTCAATTATAGACGTCAGATAACCAATATGGGCATATTTTTTTTAAGTATTTTGGAGCATGACCCAATTAATCTTACACACACACGTAGCACCGTAGCCAACTCCATATATATAAAAAGAGAGAGAGAGATGGACTATGGTACTCTATAGAGTAAAACACTTTTGTACTCTACGCTATATCTGCATTTTAAAAATTCAAACACCTGATCCGAACCGTTGAACATGTTCTTCATATTGAAATGTACTTGGAGACCAAAGTTTACATTTTTTTGAATTTTTTTGTTATTTATTAAGCCACTTTGAAAATCTCAGATCTGTTGTGAACAGTAAAAATTTCTGGACCATCGGATCTGTGATTTTCAAAGTGGCTTAATAAATAGCAAAAAAATTCAAAAAAATGTAAAATTTGGTCTTCAAGCACATTTCAATATGAAAAACATGTTCAAGTGTTCGGATCGGGTGTTTAAATTTTTAAAATAAAAATATTAAGCTGTAGAGTACCAACCCATTTTACTCTATAGAGTACTATAGCTCAATTCTCTCTCTCTCTCTATATATATATAGAGGAGAGATCGGATTACATCATTTTTTTTTACACATTTTGATACCTACCATTTTCGAAGTCCAAACAATCGATCCGAACTGTTCAACATGATTGATATATTAAAATATGCTTGGAGATAAAATTTTACATTTTTTTGAATTTTTTACTATTTATTAAGATGGTTACAAAATCGTTGTTTTCGGACTATTGAAAAACAACGATTTTATAATCATCTTAATAGATAGTAAAAAAATTCAGAAAAATGCAAAATTTGATCTCCAAGCACATTTTAATATGGTTATCATATTGAACGGTTTGGATCAACTGTTTTGATTTTTGAAATTGCAAAATTGATATATAAAAAAAACAGTGTCAAGATGTGTCAAACAAAAAGGTGTAATTGGATCCCTCCTCATATATATATATATATATATATATATGTTAATTAGTTTTTGTTTATAATTATTACTTTCTTTCTATAGTTTTCTGATTTTCTCATTACTGGTTGAAAACATTGTTGTCCATTTTTTACGCCCAAATTATGTCTTACGTTTCATTAACTTTATTTTCTTAATTCAGAAAGTAAACTTCTGGATGAAGAAGTCCACGGAAATGTTAGGAGGTTATTATGGTGTACGGCGGTGGGACCAGTTCGTTGATGTTCATACTAAAAAAGTAGATGAAGAAAAGGAGAATAAAAAACTCACAGATGCAATCCAAACCCTTGGTTTAGGCTCCGTACTCATTGCTACTGCAACATTCGCTGCTGCATTTACCATGCCAGGAGGTTATCGAGCTTACGGTCATCCCAAACCTGGCTTGCCTACTCTCGCAGAAAAATATGCTTTCAAAGCATTTCTCGTTTCAAATACCATGGCATTTCTCTCTGCCTTTCTTAGCACAATGATACTCCTCTTCCGTGGAGTAACTTCATACAAGCCTCATTTGAAGAAGATGTCTGTGTCTGGGGCTCTATGGTTTATTATTTTGGCATCCAGGTGCACTATTTTATCATTTTCTCTTGCAATTTTTGTGGTCATAGCTCCCGTCAACAAGTTGTTTAAGATTCTTTTTATTATTATTATTACTATTGAAACTGGTTTCGTATTTGGATACTATGGAGTTAGTCGAGAATATTTTTTCATTATGACGACAATATGTAAAAGGAAATATTGGGGGCAACTGCTTCAAAATAAGCTACCTGAGGATACACTTAGGCAGGGCCAGTCAGCATGGCAGCAATATGCAGACTCCTTTATAGTGCATTGCGCATCTACCTTGTTTCCTATTGTGATTACGTTAGTGGTTCCCCTATTATGTTGAGTAAATCTGTTGTTACACATACCACCTTACACATTTAGTTTCATACAACCTTTTCATATAGAATATTGTATTGTATTGTATTGTATTGTATTGTGTTGTAATGGAATTTCTATTATGTGTAGTAAATGAGATGAAATTTTAGTCAAATGCAGGTGTACTTTTTATGTGCAAATAGAGATAAATTGTAAAAAAGAAGAAAAATTGAGATTGGCAACAGATCATAAAACTGTACCTTGCTTATGCAGTTTGTCCAGAAACTGGTGCTGAGTATTTGATGACTGAATTATATCTTCACAAGGATGCATTATGCTTTTTTTTTTTGTCCTTTAAAAAAATGTAGTATTGAGACCATCATTTCTCACAACAGAAAAAACATCCAGTTCACCCTGCAAAATCAAGGAATCATACTGTAATTTCACTGTATATATATTCTCATGCATATCTCATCAGGCTTCCAACTCAAAATTACCCCTAAACTGTTCTATCTGTTATTTGCCTCATTTGGATCTTAGCTGATAGTACGTAACCATTCCCGCAAAGGCGTAAACTAATTTATTGCTATCATGGGATGCATTTCTTCATGAAGCTTGTGTAAGAAAAGACATACACACTGAAATGTATCATCTATTGCAGGTAACAGTACATACTGCACACTTCAGTTAACATAAGCCTTCCCTATAAGGATATAAATTTGTAGCTCTATTTTATGTATGATTCATTAATTAGACCTGAGACTTATGAAGGCCATTTTGACATCAAATTTGGTGATGTTCCAAAGGATGGGGCCTCTATGTGACATTTCATCGAACAGTTGGGCAGGAGCATTAAAGGAGATATTGAAGGGTTGCTATGCTTTGAAAAGAGCTTTGATTAGTTGATTAGATGGCCTAAACTAAGAAGGCAGCCCAAGGTTTTATTAGCAATGGCGAGCTCTAATATGAGAGAATTGAGCCGTTGACTCTAAATTTGACTTGGTCAAACCAAAAAAGGAGGGAGAGGTATTAAACGGACCGGATCTCACTCTGCATGACAGGATCAATACTGTACTGGATCTGAACCCTACTTCGAACACCATTCAAGGAATTAAACTTCAGGCCTTTATAGGTCTTTTTAAGCTAAGCCTGTGCCCGAGGATTCCAGGCCCGGCATTATCACTAGTCAAGACTCTTAATTTTACTTTTGAAATTGCCCAAGAATCGACAGCAGCCTCTAAATTACAGCTCACAGCAAAAATTCTGCAGCGCGGAGTAGGTCCAATGAGCATCAGACCTACTTCTGTTTTGACAGTTTCGAACACCATCCAAATCGCTTTAAGATCTATGCAAGTCCATTCCAATTTTTATGCGAACAAATTTTAAAGCTGCTCAGATAGTGTTGGCGTCCATTAAACCTAAAAGTTGGTCTGATGCCCATCAGACCTACTCCTTTCTGGAAATTCTGATACAATGTTTAAGCATCAGACCTACTCCTTTCTGGAAATTCTGATACAATGTTTAAGAAGTTATGGCTCAGATAAGAAAGAACCCTCATACAAATTAGAATGTTTTTTGTGCTTAAAATGATCAAATTTCTATAACATGCCAGAAGTTACAAGAGTACATAAAAGGTCTATTTCTTCATACAAAAAATTACATAAATAATATAACAAAAGCAGAACCAAAACATTCCTTCTTCTTAAACTACAACTTTTTAACTTGGCCGTGGAACTCAAAGTCTTATAATTGTCGAAATCAATTGCATTCAAAATCACACATTCCATACATACATTTGCACACTTGCAACAGAAACTAAACCAATTCTAAATTTATTCCCAGGTAACATTTCAAAAGAGATTCGAATCATTCCAACTTGACGACAATACAAGAGATATCATCTTTGCTTTTCTTAACCACAGTCTCATCTGCCAGGTGCTCAGCGGCTGCTTGTGGATCCTTGATATATTTTATTGAACCATGTTAGTATGGCAGCTTGAACCATGTTATATATCGCATTTTGATCGAGCCTTGATAGCTCTGCTACCAACTATCTATGTTTTGTAACTTAATCATTATTTCGTAATGAAGCTGGGCTTCGGTCTTTTTAACAAAAAAAGAAAAAGAAAAAACCATGTTATATATTATTAGAGTGAAGATGACACTATGCATAGTGCGGATTGATCCGTACTATAGATTAATATCTTCGTTCAATCTTCAAAAAGTCGATATGAACCATTCAACATAGATCTCATGTGAAAATGTACTTGCATACTAATTTTTTTGCAAGAATGGTCAAGAATGTTTAGATCAAGTGATTTTCTACCTATCTCATAAAATTGTAAAAAGAAAAAAAAAATTGATCTACAAGCACATTTCACATGGAGATTATGTTGAACGGTTCAAATGATTTGCTATGCATTGTACCATAACTCATGGCAGATACCAGATTAGTTTAGGTAAACCCTGGGACATCCCCTATTGACATATCAGTCTTGGTTCATTCAGGTTTGCATAGCATCAGTCTATTTAGAGGGCGATTACGGTGCCTACCTCCGTCATAGGATAGAGGAAGATACGGAGGGTTACATCCCCACCGGTGTTCATTGGGTTTACATGGTAATGTACCTAAAACCACACATTTTTTATTAACTAGTTAATTAGTTCATAAATTTTTGATCTAATGAAGTTTATTTTTGGTAGCTATTAGTAGTGCTTAAAGGTGTCGTGCATGGCATCAAGATGTTGGAGATTAGGAGCTAGAGAGCTATTTGTTTTTCCAAGATGAGGGAGCATGCCATATTTGTTGAGGATGTAGAGCACGGGGACCATATCATCAACATGTCACGAGATGCCCGAGAGAACATCAATTGACGGGCAGTAGATTCGCACGAGCCCGATGCGCCACTTGTTTTGGATGAAAACGTGTCATCTCCATTCAGAGAACACTCACAGTGCGACTACCATCACTGGGTATTATCCAATACGGACTGGTATGCCTACTACGACGAACATGGATGACCAATGCAGCCTCCGGTAGTTCATATTTTTATAAGTCATTTTAGTGCAAAATTCTTCCTTCGTAGCAAAATTAAGATTATTTTTATGTCTGCAAGGCATCACCATCGCATCATGAGGCTCCGGAGTTTGAGCCTATGGAGGAGGATCTACAAACTTTCAGTTTGGAGGAGTTGGGTGGACTACCATTATCGCTGCAATCACCGTCCCTACAGTTGGAAGCCCGATGATATGCAACAGAAATGACACATGACAGAGAGGCCAGTGGTAGCGGGTCACAGATTCAGCCTGATTTTGCGACTGAGCTAGCAGCCGGCGTCCATCTTCGCTAGACCTCACCAGCTACTAGTTTGGGGAGGAGAATGTATGAGATATCGCAGCCAGGCTGAGCAGAGAGGCAGATGTCGTGGCCGCTACACGTGATCAGGTAGTCTGGGTAGGGTTGCACATACAAAGCTATGAGAGAAGTGCCAGTTGAGCGATGGTCCCCCTCTGTTAGTCATCGACATTAGATGATAGTTTTAATTTTATTATTTAGTAGGATTTATATTTGGTATACTATGTTTGTTATTTTATGTTTGTATTATCTCTTTTTGTTTATTTATATTTACTACTTTATGGTATATTTATAGTAATTATCTTATGTTGTGCTAATTACACTAAATTACACGAAGAATATACTAAATTATGCTAATTACAATAAATTATACTAATATATGACATAATAATATTAACTACCACTATATCGATCATAATATATGACATATGAATTTATAAGGGTCCCTCGGTTCCTACCCCATTCGTTGCAACCGTTCTAATATTAACTACCAGTTCTCTACTCTCACTCTTTATCAGTTATGTTTTTTCTATAACTTCCAATTCCAATGTCGAATCAAGGTAAATTATGCTAATATATATGCTCAATTCCACCAATATACTTTGAATCGTCCTAATATAAACTCAAAAATTAACATATCAACTATCTAAAATTGAAAAAAAAAAATTCCCACGACCGGCGAATTATTGGTCGGTTTCAATTAAAAATAGAGCTGGCCAATAATTGCTGGTTTGGACATTTTTACAAAAAACTCAGCCAACGTAAGCACATTTGTAATTTTTTATTTAATGTTGGATACTAATAAAAATGTCGGCACCGGTTATAACTTATAACCGGTTTATTGTTTAGATTCTTTTTATCAAGGTCTTTGAAGTCAACTGCTTTATTTGATTATTTTTATTTAAATACGATTTCTTTTATAAAACAAAATTGAGGTGGTTTGTGCAGAACTGCATCAGTTGGTCACAGGGTCAACCATTTTTTTTTTAATCCCTTTATATAAAAATGAATTCATTAGTGGAAATTGTTTGGGTACATATTGGATGTACATAGAGGAAATTGAATGGTTTTTTATCTTATTTTACTTTCTGATTTTTTTTTTTGTTCTTAATTTTGTTAATTAGTATTTGTTTAAAATGCTCGTCTGATTCAATTATTCGACAATTATTTATTTTATATTTGTATTCGAATTAGTATTCGTGTGTTATCCGCTCTGTATTTGTATCCGTTTAAGATGGATTTGATTTTGAATTTTGACATTCGTTTACTATCTGTATCCGTATTCGTATCCGCTAATTGAGATGTGGATATGGATATGGTATTAGCATTATACGCTCTGTTTACACGCCAGCCCATTTAATTAGTTTTCTTAAAATAATTATGTTCGACCTGGATTATCCCCACTTCCAAATTCATTTATGAAAAATCCACATTATTTAATTCTGTAATTTTCAGCCGAAATAAAAAACTCCAAATCCTCATTTTTTTTTCAATTCAGTCCCTCTGACGAGATGAGTTTACTAAAACCTCTATATTTTACCGATTTAAATAATTCTCTCTCTAAATTTGTAACTTGCAACAGAGTACCCGAATTCGCTCCGAAAAGGCTAGGTGAAGGTTAAACGGCACTGTTATAGCGCCTTCTCCACTTCTGTAACTCCAATCAACTCGAGTTTTTCTTCCTACTCCTCTACAACCAAGAGAGCTTCATCAGATAATTAAAAAAGAAAAACAAAGGATGAAGAGGAGAGAGAGATCAGAGCAATAAGTATTGGGGCGGAGAGAGCTACTTTTTCTCTCAAACCAGTTAGCGGTTATTGTTAAAACCGGAGCATTAATCTAGTTTTTTCGGTTCAATAGCATACACGGTTTACTAAACGAACCAAATCAGAGGAGTCAGTTCAGTTTAATCCAGCAGGACCGTCCGGTCTGGTCCAGTTTTAAACTTTCAATAACGGTGAATAAAACTTTTTTTTTTTTTTTAATGTTATGCTGCTTTATCAACATTAATTGTCCGAACGATGTCCGTTTATATATGCTGCTATTAAAAGCGGAACCAAATCATCTGTCACCCACACAGAGTTCATACATCCATACATTTTATGCTTATTTCAAAATGAACGGTTATAATTGATAAAATGTAAAGTATTTGAATTTTGAAAAACCACAATCAATATTTTAAATGTGACCATTCAGATTGAAATAAGTATGAAATATATGGATAGATGAACCATATGTGCAGTGGGCAGGAGATTTGCTTTTATTAAAAACCAACGTCAGCTGGCTACCATTTGGTTTTGTGCTGTCTTATTTGCTTTAAACGAACAGATTTAGCTTATGGCAATTTTTTATTGATAAGTTTTTAAGTGGGTTCTATCATTTATTTTCTATATGACAGCTGACAGCAAGCTGTACTACTACATAAACAGACCCTTGACACTGATGAAATGTACTACTACATACATATTCACTTTCTTGTATTTCCTCTATAGATCTTGTAACATTTTTCCCATAGAATTTAACAAAACAAATGACAGAAAGCTATCAAAGGATACTCATGGATGCCGAGCTCCTAATTGCAGCACGACAAGGTGATGAATCACGATTTGCACACCTTTTGGGGCTTGATAATAGTCAGATTATCATCAATACAGATAACCGGCGCATTGCAAGAGATGAGCAAGACTTTTTTCTAGGAGTAACATACACGGGTAACTCACTTCTACACCTAGCGGCTCGCTCCAACTTCTTACATATCGCAGAAAAAATCTGGGGCAAGGAGAGAACTCTTTCGGTGGCTCGTAACAAGGTTCTTGAGCTCCTCTGCATTGTGCCACAAAGAATGGTAACCGTCAAATGGTTTCATTGTTCATCGGTTTTGCAAATGGGATGGGTGAAGACATAGTGAAGAGGGTACTGAGGGCTCAGAACAAGGATGGGGAGACTGCATTACATGAGGCAGCCCGGCACAACCATGCAGCTGTGGCATCTTTATTAATTACTGCCGATCCAGGGTTGGCAAGTGTAATGGAACACCAAAAGATATCACCGTTGTACTTGGCAACCACATCAGGTCATCTGGATGTGGTGCAGGAAATGATACAAGGTTTGATTGGAACAGAAGTCTCTAAAGCTTATTACGCTGGACCTGATGGGCAAACCGCACTTCATGCTGCAGTCTTGAGGAGCAAAGGTAAACAAATTAACTTCTTTTGTTAAGTTCATCACAATTACGTTTAAGAAATACTGTAAGGAATTAACAAGTATTGAAACAATTTTGTCTCATTTGCTGCGGTTTTTAGCCTCATGGGATGAGGGGGAGACCCTTACCTACCCTGGTCCAAAATGTTTTCCAAATATTTTGTTTTGTCATATTTTTTCAGAAAAGATTACGAAACTATGTTTATGTTTCTTTCGGCAGTTCCGCCATGTATTTTTAGATATTATCTGACAAACATATGGAAAGAAAATTAGAGTGATACTTAAAGTTAGATTATACTGGATTTTTTTTAAGGAAGGAGGTGTCTATACAGTCGTATCTAATAGGTCTAAATCCATATCTGATGGAACCCCAAGATAATGCTGTACTAGAAAACGTATTAAATTATTTATGCCAGAATGAGTAAATGAAACTATCGGACCGAGCAGACTATGAAAAAAAAAACTAATATATAATATTTAGGATCAATTTCTCATGTACTCTCAAAAAGTTCTTTAATTTCTTATTTACTCCTGAATACTTCATTATATCTATTTTGTCCTTTAACTCTTAAAAGTCTTTTCTTTTTACCCTTTGAGTTAATTATTCATTGTCAATTTTTACTCTTTCCCATTATACCCTTGTGTGGTTCCTCTAATCAAGCACTTATTTTATTATTGATATATTCATACTACACCAACTTGTCTCTTCAACTTATTGAGCAAATAGAGGCTCAAAACAAAGTATCGGTTCAGAGTGGCAATAGCTCAAACCATCTATCTGACTTCTATGTTCTAGGCCTAATATCTACCCCTTATTCATTACATCTATGAATGGTGGGCTGGGCACCACACTTCCTATTGATAAACGAAAAGGTGAAGTGGAGGCAAGACATCAATGAAGACCGACTCATTCTTATATTTTTATTATTTTCTTTTGATGGAAAGCTTGTGGGCATACATTAGAATTGAAAAGAGTCACATTATATATTCGTTACTCACTTCCTACAATACCAGAACCGAAGAAAACAAACAAAAACATAATATGGAAAGATAAAAATCTACATACTCCAATTAAAAATAGAACCTACAAACTGGAACTAAATATAAATCAATCTGGAAGTGTATTTTGCTACGTAATTTGGAAGTAGCCTTGATTGAGATTCGATTATATCTCCAGAGCTGCAAGGTGAGTCTGTTGGTAAGTCATATACTCCTTTATTATACCGCCTAAACTAACAATTTGATTTGAGCCATACGTCTCTACCAGTTGCCTATCAATCCCATTGTCCATGTCCTCTCCTTCTTAGGGGTACCCACTGTACCTTCTTTTTGTTCTTCTCATTAAATTTGTCACTTTGTGGGGCATTGCATGCTATCCAAGATACCATTTTCAGAATAATATAAATAGCACTACAAGAATGATAGTAAGGCATCCCTTTCTTTTGGGAATAGAAGGATATAACGAGTTCTAATTTCAGAATATAACAACTTCCTCCTTTCTATTCATTAGAGAATGACATAAACTATACTGATTATATTCTCCTCAATAAAATAAGTGTTTGATTAGAGGGCCCACACAAGGATATAATGGGAAAAAATAAATTTTGACTATAGATAATTAGTTCAAAGGGTAAAAAGGAAAGAACTTTAAGAGTTGAGGGACAAATTAGATATATTGAAGTGTTCAAGGATAAATAAGAAATTAAAGAACTTTTTGAGGATACATAAAAAATTAATCCTAATATTTATCACAAACATTGTGAATAACTGAATATATAATAATATGTAGATGTTTTGCATTTTTTATCTCCAGAAATGACAGAAAAACTATTAACATGGAAGCCGTTACTAGCACAAATGCCAGATAACAGTGGGAGTACTCCCCTTCACTTTGCTGCTTCATACAGTTACGATAAAATTGTCCATCTTTTATTGAAGTTTGATCATTCATTGGCATACCTCCACGATTCGTGTGGATCTTTTCCCGTGCACGTTGCTGCAAAAATGGACCACGTTGGGGTTATTAGGGCAATCATGGATCATTGCCCTGATTCTGATGAGCTTCTAGATGCAAAAGGAAGAAACTTTCTTCATGTTGCGGCCCAGGAGGGGCGGTATTATGTAGTTAAGTTGATCATTTGTGGCACAACTTCTACGCATAAAAGCATGAAGAATGCTAGAGACAATGCTAGAGACAATAATGCAAGACAAGGAGGTGTCCTTCAATATTTTCAACAAGAAGGGCTTAATTCTGCGGGACCAATCAGCAATTGCTACTTTCAATGATAACGCAATTTATCCACTACACCAGGTGAAATAATAATTAACATCTAACTATAAATGCTCATAATTAATTTTCTTGTTTATATAAATTATGTGGCGGTTAATTAATGGTAAATTATGAACTTTGCACAAATAGATGACTTTTTAAAATAAAAGAAGTATTATATTTCATTACATACTTTCGAAAAAATGAAGAAGTTAAGTACATAATTTAATATTTTTTGGTAGCAAATCTAATAGCTAGATTGGATTATAATAATTAAGACCTATACATACATGCATGAGATTTTTTTTTTTATTTATAAATTATAACAAATTTATTTAATAAAGCAGCCAAATTATTGAAAAAGTTTGAAATATAGCCTCCACCGGATTGGGGATCCAGTGGAGGCTATATTTCAAACTTTTTCAATAATTTGGCTGCTATATTAAATAAATTTGTTATAATTTCTAAATAAAAAAAAAAATCCATGCATGAAGTCCATTGGGTCCAATTAATCTATGATTTCTTCATTGATTCTGAAGCTTCAAATGTTTGAGTGCCCTTAATCGTAAAATTTCTATTTCAATTAGAGACATCAGATAATCAATATGGCCATCATTGTTTTTTTAAGTATATTAGAGCATGACCGATTTATATATATATATATATATAGAGAGAGAGAGAGAGATGGGCTATGGTGAGTTGTGAAGTAAAACAAGTTTTTACTCTATGACACTATATTTCTATTTTGAAAATCCAAACAACCAATTCGAACCGCTCAACATGTTCTCCAAACTGAAATGTGCTTGGAGACCAAATTTTACATTTTTTGAAATTTTTTTACTATTTATTAAGCCAGTTTGAAAATCGCTGATGTAATGGTCCAGAAAATTTTACTATTCACTCGGATCTGTGATTTTCAAAATGGCTTAATAAATAGTAAAAAAATTTCAAAAAATGTAAAACTTAGTCTCTAAGCACATTTCAATATGAAGAAAATGTTGAGCAGTTCGGATCGGTTGTTTGGATTTTCAAATTGAAATATGAGTGTGAAGTAAAATAACGTTTTACTTCGCAACTCACTATAGTCCATCTCTTTTTTTCTTTGAAAAACTTGGTAGCGGCTGCCAAGGTATATATTATTGAATTTAAGAACATCTTTACAACCATTAAGTCCTGGTAATGACTTCCTTACGGCAAATAGAAAAACAGGGAAATATGCAAATAAGCCCCTGTATCTAGAATAACCTTACAACTAACAGTTAAACAAGAAAAATGAATTTTAACTGCTAGGCATATCTCAGGCCCATATGTTGCCACTTCAGTAGTTCTGCATCCAGAGCTACGCTTCCTACCAAATCCCTTCTACTAGTAACTGGGTCGGAGTGAGTTTTCCTGAAAAAAATTTAGAGTTCCTTTGCTTCCACACCGTCCAGAGAACACATAGCAGTAGCGATGCCCCAGTTTAACAACTCCCCCCTCTCCGTGATACATTAGCCATTGAACACAGCCATTAGCCATTGAACGCAGAGCTTTCCTTTGCTTTCACAACTCCTCCCTCTCCATGATACATTAGCCATTGAACGCAGCCATGTATTCTATAGGTTGGAACCCAGTTTAATTATTGCGAAACCTGCTCTGGCGCCTATCAGAAACCACACATGCACAGTATAGGGACATAGGAAAAAAATGTGGAAGGCTGATTCAACAGGACAATTTCCACATAAAGCACACCCCATTGAACATCTTATATTACTTCTTCGCATTACATCATGGGTCAGGATTCTATTTTTCAGCAGGAGGAATACAAACACCTTTACCATTGGAGGAACTTTGAATTTCCACACCCTTGCATATCTGTCCCAGATTAGCCCCCCCTCAGTTATCATCTTATATACCGAATTTGCCGTGTAGGCCCCCCAGTCTCCCACCTCCATTCTATAGCATCTCTTTCCTCCGTAAAATTGATGTCTTGTACTCAGTCAGAAAACTCCAGTGCCGTGATCTCAATTGCTGGAACCACATCTCTCAGTGATAGGAACAGACCTGTAGGCCTAGACTCCAATGCTTGTATCAGCGGCAGCCCACTCCATGCATCTTCCCAGAAGGAAATCCCCTGACCAGTGCCTATTCTCCAGGTGGTTGACCATTGGAACAAGGGTCTTAGCTTTTGCAGTTGCTTCCAAAAGAATGATCCTTCAACAGCCCAAAAATTCGGGCCATTCGCATATGTGCCAGTCCACCGCAATTTGTTAACAGTTACTATCCATAGCGCCGTAGGCTCTGCATAGGGCTGCCACCACCATCTCAAGAGGAGCAAGATGTTCTGAGTATGCAAATTCATGATCCCCATACCACCACATTTAAAATTCTGAGCAAGATGCTCTGCATAAGGCTGCTATATTAAAATTCTGAGTTTATTCTGGACCGTCAGATCTGTTCTTACACGAATATTAAAGTCCCATGCATCTCTCGCATTCTGATCGGACGGTTCAGATCTAAAATCAGAGTTACTTGGACCCGGACTTCGAAAAATGTGAACAGAGAACGGACAGTTTTGCAGTAACCCTTCAAATTTCCGAAATACAAATCAAGTCCTCCAGCGAGGTGGTTGTTCTAAATTTTTTTTTTTTCAGAGCATCACCAATTTCACCATCTAATAATCACCGTCCAATAATACCAGAATTTTGGTGAATACATAATAATTTTTTTTGATAAAATTTTTCATATTTCATATTTAATACATTAATTAAATAAAAAGTTAATATTAATACATAATTTATTTGGTAAAAAATCCATAATAATAATTAATACTGTATTTAATTCATTTAAACATTTATAACAAAACTTTTTTTAGTTATTCCTTGCGACGACGAGAAGTGTAGTCCATTGTGCGTTGCAAGAATAAATTCGTAGGTCTCTGGCTCTCTGCTATACAGACATTTGGCTGTTTGTATTGTATCCACCATAGAAGATCTCAAATATTTGTTATCCTATTTCCCGCAAGGCACAAGGGAATCTTTTACAATTCCTGAATCCGGACCATTCATTTTAAATTGGAACGAATCTCAAATCCCATTAATACTGCCACCATTTTGGAGATTTAATCTCAAACCGTAAAGTGAGCCCCATCAGGAATACAGAGGATACGGATCCTATAAACGGGCCCCACGTGACTTCTCACTTCTCCCATGGCAGATGTTATACGTAATACGCAGCCGAAATTATAGCGGTTTTTGTTTTATTCCTTTTATCAGATGACACATGACATGATTCGCAAATATTTCGGTAAGATTTAAATCAGAACTTGTTTTAGTATTAGTAGGGCATGAACTGAATAAACCACATAAGATCATTTTCCATTCCCACCTGGCACCGAGTCTGTATCCTCTGAGATATCTCAATTTTTACGTGACCGACGTGTCCGGTGCCTATTCGGAGAAGCGCAGGGGGCCAGTATTATCTGAGCTTTAAGATTCGTGTAGAACGTATTTGAATAATTGAGATATTCCAACGTATTAAATACCTTCTCCCCCACACGAGTCTGATCGATGACACTTGTCAATTAACACTTAAGTAAATCTGTTGTTACATATGTCTTCGCACAGGCGCACACCATTAGTTCATAACTTTTTTAATAAAAATAATTAAAAATAATAATTTTATGAAATTGACATGATTATTTATTTTTATTTTTTACAAATATTATAGAAACTGAAATGTTATTTCGTTTTGTTATTTTTTTTTGGGACTGAAATGATATTTTGGCCCGATGTAATTTTATGTGACCGCTGGTATGAACAATTGTACAAGCTCTCCTATTAAGTCATCTCTTTTTGTTGATCTCATTTGTTTCGATCTTTCTTGCAATAGTACAAGATGAAGATGTGTGTATGTTTGTGTAGAGTTTGTAAGTATAAAGACTTACATATATATTAATCATTTAGTAGTGTCTTTTGCTTCAGAATTTCTGTGTTTGTTTTTGGTTGCTTTTAATCTATTTTCTTATGGTATCTGGTGCTCAACTCTGCCTGTACAAGTACTGGTACGGATGTGGTTATTTTCTTGCACATCAGATGTTTGTATTATTGCCTAAGCAAAACCTAGTTGCTGGTACAAGAACCCTATATATCCAATTGCATATATAGTTTATACATATAAATAGAGTTTTGACTTTTGAGTTGGAAAAAGTGAAAAAAAAGTTTATTTTGTTCCCCAAAGAAATTAACAAAGAAGTTGAGATTTGCAACAGATCATAAAACTGTACCATGCTTATGCAGTTTGTCCAAAAACTGATGCTGAGTATTTGATGAATGAATTATATCTTCACCAGGATACATTACGTTTTTTTCTTTTTCCTTTAAAAAAGTGTAGTATTGAGACCATTATAAAATACAGAGAAGAAGATAAAGAGAGAGCGAGAGTAATCAAAACTGATTTGTATTGCTTATTGTATCTCTGTTACATTTTTCTCAATTCTATTTATAGACTTTGTACAAGCTCAAATAACATAAAATAACATACTGACAGAAGTAACAAACTAATTGAAAGAAGAAGATAAAGAGAGAGAGAGAGAAAGAGAGAAATCAAAACTGATTTGTATTGCTTATTGTGTCCCTGTTACATTTTTCTCAATTCTATTTATAGATTTTGTACAAGCTCAAATAACATCAAATAACATCAAATAACATACTGACAGAAGTAACAAACTAATTGAAAGAAGAAGATAAAGAGAGAGAGAGAGAGAGTAATCAAAACTGATTTGTATTGCTTATTGTGTCTCTGTTACATTTTTCTCAATTCTATTTATAGATTTTGTACAAGCTCAAATAACATCAAATAACATACTAACAGAAGTAACAAACTAATTGAAAGTGGTCTAGAATTCTAATATTCTATTACATGTGTTTGACTCAGTCAAACCGTAGTCTAATATCCATTTGAAACTGTAGTATATTCCTCTATTAACCATTATTTTTCTTTTTGAGAATAGCTTGTAGGCATGCACACAAAATCCTGCCCCCATGCAGGATTGAACCGATGTCCTCCCGTAGGAGAACTAGTGCCTATACCAGTTGCCCCATGCAGCGGTGGCATTAACCATCATTTCTCACAACAGAAAACACATCCAGTTCACCCAGTAAAATCAAGAAATCTATACTGTAATGTTAACATATATATAGAGTGCCATTTCTCACAACAGAAAACACATCCAGTTCACCCAGTAAAATCAAGAAATCCAACTGACAGGTGGTGACATTGCTGGAATTATTTGGTGGGCCAGGTCTTAGCATATATGGGGAATATGAAACACAGAAAGTAGAATTTCAGGTTTCTATGGACCTATTGAAGTAAAATTCCAGGCCTTTTTGGGTCTGTTAAAGTAAAAGTTCAGTCCAATATGGGCCTGTGACAGAGGATCCCAGTACAGGCACTATTACTAGTCAAAGAAGTTTTAGCCCCTATACTTTTGAAATTACGCAACAGCTCAGAATAGAAACTCTAATACCATGTTTATGATGTTTTTCACAGAGAGAATTCAAGAATATATTTTTATTGAAAATTGTTATATTTTACAATGGTGCTGTGTATGTGGATATATAGGCTGAATTCCATATAGCCGTTGGTGTATTTCCTATTTTACATGATTCTAGATTTACTATATTTTTTGCAATATCTGAGGAATAATCTAATGCCTAAATTTCCTTGCTAGCTGTTGATTGTATTCTGAATTATATCTTTCCTAAATAAGCCTATGATGAGGATCTTCTGAGGCTTTCATTCTTTATTTCACAACACTCCCCCTCAAGTTGGATTCAAACAAGTTGAAAGAACCCAACTTGCACAAGATATTTTGAAAGCTTCCTTTGTCCAACGCCTTAGTGAATATGTCAGCTAATTGATCATGACTTCTCACAAATGGAGTCTCAATTTCTCCAGCTTGAACTTTTTCTCGAATGAAGTGACAATCCACCTCAATGTGTTTAGTCTGTTCATGAAACACTGGATTTGAGGCAATGTGGCGTGCAGCTTGATTATCGCAATACATTGGCATAGGTCCATTGCATGTGATCTTTAAATCACCAAGCAATTGTTTGAGCCATACGAGCTCACTTGCTGTTGAAGCCATTGCTCTATATTCTGCCTCTGCACTCGATCTTGCAACAACACTTTGTTTTTTGCTCTTTCAAGTCACGAGATTCCCGCCTACAAATGTGCAGTATCCTGTGGTGGATTTCCTATCAAAGTTTCCAGCCCAATCTGCATCAGAGTAAGCGAGAATATTGTGAGTGTTATTTTGTTTCATCCATAACCCTTGTCCAGGAGATCCCTTTAGATACCTAACGATTCTGTTTACTGCATCTAGATGAGTGGTCCTTGGGGCATGCATAAATTGACTTACAGTACCAACAGCGAAAGCTATATCTGGTCTAGTAACAGTTAAATAAATTAACTTACCAACCAATCTTTGGTACTGTCCTATGTCCTTTAAAGGTTCACCACTTTCTGGTTCAAGTTTGTTGTTGGTATCCATTGGGGTATTTGCAGGTTTTATACCAAGTTTACATGTCTCCTTTAGTAGGTCAATGGTATATTTTCTTTGAGAAAGAAATAAACGTTTACTTGAGTGAGCAATTTCAATGCCTAGGAAGTATTTGAGTTTTCCTAAGTCCTTAATATCAAATTTTTCTTTGAGATAATTTTTCACATTTGTAATTTCTTCTTCACTGTTGCCAGTGATAATTATGCCATCTACATACACCAAGACAACAGTTGTTGTGTAATTTGAATACTTAACAAACATTGAAGAATCTGCTGTGCTTTTAATAAAATGAAGAGATAAAAGAGAGTGACTAAGTTTTGCGTACCATGCTCGAGGAGATTGCTTAAGTCCATATATTGATTTATTTAATTTACAAACAAGGTTATGATCGGTCTTCTTTTGGTAACCAGGTGGTAATGTCATGTACACTTCTTCTTCTAAAGTTCCTTGAAGAAAGGCATTTTTTACGTCCATCTGTGATAAGCTCCATCCAGAATTGACAGCAACAGACAATAGGGTTCTAACAGTATTCATTTTAGCAACAGGGGCAAACGTTTCTTGATAATCTATCCCATAAGTTTGTGTAAAACCCTTTGCAACAAGTCTGGCCTTATATCTTTCTATGGTACCATCACTGTTGTATTTAATTTTGTATACCCATTTGCAACCTACTGGTTTTTTTCCTTTGGGTAATGTCACTATAGTCCAAGTATTATTTTTATCAAGAGCTTGAAGCTCTTCTTTCATTGCTTGGCACCATGTGGGGTTGCTATTTGCTTCTTCAAAATTGTTTGGTTCAGTTTGTTTAGAAATTGCTGTGAGAAAAGTTCTGTGAGCAGCGGAAACGTTATTATATGAAACATAATCTTGAATTGGATACCTTACATCATATATGACAAAGTCACGTAGCTTGGTTGATGGTTGTCTTGATCTGGTTGACCCCCTAGGGTTCTCATCATTTTCTCCCCCTGGTTGCGACTCTTCGTGTTGTGCTCCCCCTAGTTGCAACTCCTCTTCACTTTCTTCTCCTTAAGTTAATCCTTCTCTATCCAAGGAATTTTCTTTTGTTGTACCTTCAAGGAATGTTAGTTCTGGAAACACAGTTTCATGACTCGATTGTTTGGTTTGATTTTCTTCTGGTTTGTAGAATGGTTCATTTTCAAGAAAAGTTATATTTCTAGAAATATACAGTTTATTGTTATTGGAAGGATCAAGGCATTTGTATCCTTTCTTTTGTGATGAGTATCCAAGAAAAATAGTTTTCATTGCATTTTTATCTAATTTATCTTTTCTTTTTATATGTACAAAACATGTGCATCCAAAAACACGAAGGTGATCTAAATTTGGTTTCTTTTTAGTTAGTATTTCTAATGGGCTTTTATTATTTAAAGTAGAGCTTGGTAATCTATTGATAAGATGTACGGCAGTTAGAATAGCATCAGACCAAAAAATTTTAGGGACATTGGATTGAAACAAAAGAGACCTAGTAACTTCTAAGAGATGTCTATTTTTTCTTTCGGAAACTCCATTTTGTTCAGGTATATTGATGCATGTTGTTTGATGTAAAATTCCCTTTTGTTTTAAAAAATCTGAAAAATTTCTGTTAATATATTCAGTACCATTATCAGATCTAAATACTTTAATTTTTGTTTCGTATTGATTTTCAACAAGATTTGTAAATTCTTGAAACATTGTAAAAACTTCATTTTTTGATTTTAGAAGATAAATCCATGTGGTACGAGAAAAATCATCAATAAATGTAACAAAATATCGAAAACCATTATACGAATCTATAGGTGCGGGTCCCCAAACATCAGAGTGTACTAACTCAAATAATTTTTCAGTTTTACTACTAGATAATGAAAAAGGGAGCCTAGTTTGTTTTGAAAAACGACAAGTATCACAATTACTTGAATCTAAATTAGAAAGCGAAAATAACTTATTTAAAACTTTATCTGAAGGATGTCCAACCCTCCAGTGCCATAGTTTGTTTTGGTCTACATTACTAGCAACAAAAGCTTTATTCAAAAAATTTAAAATGTAAAGCCCATTTTCTAACTTGCCTTCACCAATCGTCATCTGTGTTGTTTTGTCCTGAAAAGTCACAGCTTCAGATGAGAAAAGCACATTACAATTTAAATCCTTGGTAATCTTACTTATAGATAATAAATTATGGTCAAGTTTGGGTGAGTATAAAACATTTGGAACAATTTTTGAAAATACATTCATAGTTCCTATATTTTCAATAGGAATTTTGGCACCATTTGCAACAGTCACATATTGAGGGTATTTAATTTTTTGTACATTACTTAAAAAATTGATGTTTCCAGTCATGTGATCAGTTGCACCTGAGTCAATAATCCAAGTACTGTTTTTATAAGTTTTCTGAAAATTATTTGAAATAATACCTGTAAATATACCTGGATTACCCATTTTATTAGTGATTTGGGCCACTATTTGATCCAATTGGGCCTGGCTGAGTAAAAAACCTCCTGATGGGCCTGCTGTCGGATTCGAGTAGACTTCGGACCCGGTTGTGGTGATCAAGCGGAACTCATCTTCTCTTCTCCTCCGCTAATTGCCGTGTACCCGTTCTTTTCTCCTCTGTCTCCCGAATCCCACTTCCGATTATTTCCGCCGCCGCCACCTTTGTCTCCCTTTCTCTTTGGTCGGAGATGAGGGTAGAGGAACCAGCACTGTTCCTTGCTGTGCCCCTCTTTCTTACAGTTTTCGCACTTAACAGTGCTGGGTGCTCCTTGCATCTCCCCCTTAGGGTTAAGGTTAGGGTTCCGGCGGTTTACTGTAAAAGCTTGGTTTTCGGTTCCAGAATTGGTTTGAGGGTTCATACAGATTCTACGAGACTCTTCTCGTTGTATCATGGCCACTATACTTCTAAGGGTTGGTAACTCTTTTGACAGCAATATTTGGGCTCTAGCCTGGTTCATAGCTCCTGGTCAAGACCCGAGAGGAATTGAAAGGTTTGGTCTATTTCTAAAGCTTTAAGGTCGCTTGTTTGAGTATACAAGTGCTAATTCATTCCACTTGGTTTTTAAATCACCGAAGTACTCGGTTATTGTTTTGGTTCCTTGTTTTAGTTGAGCAATTTCTTGTTTCAAGTGGAAAATGTAAGAGAAGTTCTGGTCTTGACCGTACATCTCTTTGGTTTCATCCCAAATTTCTTTGGCAGAATTCATATACATGAATAATCTTGATATTTGGGGTTCCATTGAGTATAGAAGCCATGTCATGACAGTGGTGTCGGTTTGTTGCCATTCAAGGCTTGTTTGCTCTGTGTTGGTTTTTTGAGCCTCTGTACCAGTATTTGGTTCTGTGCCGTTTTCACTTCTGCTGGCTTTTTCTGTTTTACCAGTGATATGGTTCAGTTTACCTTTGCTGTGTAGCGTGAGATATACGGATCTAGCCCATGATGGATAATTCGCACCGTTGAGCAGCGTGTTCGTGAGTCTCGGCGTTTGTTGCGCATCTCCAGTGTGAGAATGTTGCCCGCTGAAGATCTCCGACATGGCTGGAGTCATGGTACGATTTCAACCTTGCTTTATAGTTGACAATTTTTGAATTTCTGAGGGCTTTTAGTATCGCTCTGATACCATGATGTTTTTCACAGAGAGAATTCAAGAATATATTTTTATTGAAAATTGTTATATTTTACAATGGTGCTGTGTATGTGGATATATAGGCTGAATTCCATATAGCCGTTGGTGTATTTCCTATTTTACATGATTCTAGATTTACTATATTTTTTGCAATATCTGAGGAATAATCTAATGCCTAAATTTCCTTGCTAGCTGTTGATTGTATTCTGAATTATATCTTTCCTAAATAAGCCTATGATGAGGATCTTCTGAGGCTTTCATTCTTTATTTCACAACAGTTTAAAAAGTTACAGCCCCGATCAAAGTAGGAACTCTCGTACAATGTTTTATAGAGAGTGTTCGGCATCACATTAGAGATTAAATTTTAAGTGGAGTTAAGGAGTACTTGTTCAGTAAGACATTTTTAGCTATTCAAATTTAACTACTCCTGTAAGTGATCTAAAAGGGTAAGTGGTAACTAAAGCATGATCTCCCAGCCATATGTCAGTCCAAAATTTAACATTACTTTGAACCCCAGGACTGTACAAGACTCCCCTGTCATAGATGGAACTATTAACTTGAACAGCTGACCAAAATGGAGAGTGAGAGGGTAAAGGCTGAGAAGTGCAATAATTCATGTAAATAGCTTGTTTCCAGAGCCCTTGACAACATGGATCTTTAAATTTCCATCTCTCTTTACCTAATAGTGCTACATTCAATAGTTCTAAATCTAATACACCCATCTCCCATGTTTTTTTGGCTCACATATTTGATCCCAATTAATATGAGCATACTTATGCTTGTTAATGCCATAGTCCTACCAAAGAAATTTTCTTCTAGCCCTGTCTAATCTAAGAAGTACAGAGTTTGGAATGTGGTAGAGAGACAGAGCATACAAAGGGACTGTAGATAGAACTGAATTTAGCAGAGTGAGCATCCCCCTAAATTTCGACTGAATTTAGCAGAGTGGAAGGCAATAAAGTGGATAAATTTGTGAGTTTTAGAAGTTTAGAAGGAAAATTTGTAATTTCAAAGTTTAGAAGATGAAATACATAATTTTGAAATCTTTTTAGAAGTACACGAGAAATTCCCTCTTGTAAAAATTTAAGGCAGGAAGTTTCCTAACCACCAAAACAGAAATTTGCAACGAAAGCAACATAATGATTTTTCTGAAAGAATTGAGTTGTTATTTTGTAAGCACACGGGAACAAAGTGTCTGGATCGAAGTCTTAAATTATTTATTTGGTACCGACCTTTTACTTATTAATTTGAGAAGTAATATTGACCGCAAAACTGGTGGCCATGGGATTATGGGAAGCATATATACACTTAAGGCATCTATATATTTCGCCATGGATTTAGTTTATCTAATATTTATCCGAGGAATTGTACCGAATGTCTGACCGTATAAAAAGATTTCAAACTTGTCAATGTTTATTGGATATCAAACTTTTGTATGTTTATTTATATGTTACTCCGATATTTCATATATATGGTTCCATACTCGTATAAGAAACTTATCATATCAGTATCAGATGCCCGTATCACTGTATTCGTATCTTTTTTTAAGTATTATCGTATCTGTATTATATCTGTTACGATATAATACACTGTATTCATTATATCTTTTTTTAAATTGAATTGAAGTTGTATATTTTTTTATTCCGATCAAAGCTAGCAAGACTTAAGCATTAATTAATGACAAGTGGGAGGCTCAATTATCAAGCAAGAGTGCTTATCAAATAAAAGAATTGGTAGTGTTTGGGACCTAAATTAACTAACTTAATTCTAAGTGCGCGTGCAAGATAACAAACAAAATAGAGGTGTCGTTGAGGGGCCTGGAGGGCCTACCACGTTGATAAAATAAGTCCATCAACAAAATGGGTTTTCTATCTCAAATGAAACGATTGCTTTAATTTAATTACTGCATGGATCAGAGTTATATTAGCTCTGTTGTTAAAGGAATAAGATTTGGTCCAAATGACTTTGGATTGGACACCGTCCAAATTAAGTCTCTAAAAATCATACGATTAAAATCTGAATAGTCAATCCGAACAGCTCAACATGATTTCCATATTAAAATGTGCTCAGAGATGAAATTTTATATTTTTTGAAATTGTTTACTATTTTTTTAGATATGTACAACATCACTGTTTTTGAACGGTCGAAAAACAGTGATTTTGTACGTAACTAAAAAAATAGTAAAAACTTTCCAAAAAATATAAAATTTGGTCTTTTAGCATATTTTTATATGAAAATCATGTTGAGTGATTCGGATCGACTGTTCAGATTTTAATCGTAAGATTTTTAGAGGATTTGGACTGTGTCCGGTCCAAAGCCACTTGAACCGAACTTTATCCCGTTGTTAAAACCAAGGCAGGGAGTGCCTTACCCCCAAAACAGGAATTTTCGAACTATTTAGTTACCATTAAAAAAAAACATAATAATAAACAAAGTTGTCATATACATATAAGGGTACCGATTTTTTTTTTCTGTTATCTTATTCGTTTCGTATAAGATAATTGTTAAGAATAAAATTATATATATAAATATATGAGAGTGTCTTCTATGGACATAAGAACCTATTTGTAAAATGAACATATTTTTATTTTCAAAATTCAAACAGTCGATCCGAACTGTTCATCTTGTTCTCCATATTAATATGTGCTTAGAGACCAAATTTTACATTTTTCTGAAATTTTTTACTATTTAGTAGTAGAACAAAACTTCAATTCATTTCAATATAATATAAGAAAAGAAATAATTTGGAATTGAATTTTTATGTTTGGAATGATTTATTCTAAAGGAGAAATTGATTTCGGAGGCATATTAAAAAAGCTTAATCATCAACTGATATGCCATTGAAACCTAGAAATCACTCCAGTTAGTAAAAGGAGAAGCCACGTATCTTATACATCAAATTTGTTCTTGTCTTCGGCCATTATTCCTCCAAATCTTTCTATGATCTGATTATTGAAGGAGGTAAAATTAGGAGTCGGATTGCTCTAATTTGGAAGATTAAAATTCCTCCTTCAACCAAATTCTTGAAAAGATTCTCATGAGAGACATCATGATCGAGAGAGGAATTCAAATTGATCCGAGATGCCCATGGGATTATGGGATTATGGGAAAACTGATGGCCATGGGATTATGGGAAGCATATATACACTTAAGGCATCTATATATTTCGCCATGGATTTAGTTTATCTAATATTTATCTGAGGATTTGTACCGAATGTCTGACCGTATAAAAAGATTTCAAACTTGTCAATGTTTATTGGATATCAAACTTTTGTATGTTTATTTATATGTTACTCCGATATTTCATATATATGGTTCCGTACTCGTATAAGAAACTTATCATATCAGTATCAGATGCCCGTATCACTGTATTCGTATCTTTTTTTAAGTATTATCGTATCTGTATTATATCTGTTATGATACCTATATCCATATCTATGTAGCATAGCAGTAAACCTTGTCGCAGTCTCTTGGATTCATCAAACACATCTCGTTTTTTGTGGTAATATATGACACGTACTACTCATCTTTTATTAACACAATATTATCTAAATATTTTAAGAGAAAGGTACAAATATTTTCATTTTTGTGCCACCATCATATCTCTATTTTTAGATCTAAATTAACAATAAATATAAACTTAAATGTCAAAATAAAACTGTTAGACATGATTAATATAATTTTCTATTTGCACTGGCAAAAGATCACATGACAATCCGATTTTGTTTTCATTAGTATCAAAAAACTTGCAAAAATACACCGACACTACTACAGAAAACACACATTCACCAACCCCCCCACCACCACTGGTTTCGGTACACAACTGATAGTGTTTGTAATCAGAGACAATACTGTAATTACTTGGAACTTTTCACCGACTGTTTGGTCCAAACAAACCGTTGGCATTGAAGGGTACACATTTACCATCGTAATTTTATCTTATAATTGGTTTTTGTTGTACCCTAGCTAAAAAGTTGGGATTTAATTAAATTGAATAAATATGTCATTTAATTGACAAATTGACCAACTAAAATATCAACAATATTTTAATTTGGTACAAGACCACAAAATAGGAGGCAAATTCCACAAAAATAAAATTTATGATTAAATTCTACATGAAAAATCATAAATTTTGATATAAAATACTCCTCCTAACTCAAAATGATTGAAAAGTTATGATTTTTACAAAATTCAATGCTCTAATTGGTGCTATGTTGTATGGAATATCCTTAGCATATAACTTAAACAACTGGGTACACATTTAGGGCATGTTCGGCGGGCCATTGGGAATGGGTATAGGCACGGGAATTGAACTAAAAATTACTGTTCATGTGGAAAAATAAATTCAGTTGAACTGAATTTTTTTTTTTCTGCGGGAACAGTGGAGCGGCCGAACATGCTCTTAGGGTGCACAAACTGTCCCTAACTGGGCCCACAATCCAGCCTCCTTAGACATTTTTTGAGCAAAAATTGGTGTGTGAGTGACTGAGGCCGAAAAAGGGATCCCTGAAGTCTTCTGATTAGTTTCAAGGTATTTTTTTCAGCTGGTGCAGTAGATAGTTTTTTACAGCTTAATTAGTTCTTATGTAATTTGTTCCAGTTAATAAAATATGGGTTGTTTCAACCTTTTTTCAACAAAAAAAAAGTAAAAACTGAACCATGCAAGTAAAGAGACTAGAGTGAAAAAATTAGTACTATTTGAAAAAAAAAAAACTGAATCATAGAAGTGATCTCTTCCAAGTTGTAAAACCCTTTTATTTTATGTTGTTTCTTTTTTTATTTTTCCTATCTATTTTGCTTAAATAAAAAACCATAGCTGATGTAATCAAATAAATTTTTTTAAGTATTAAAATATTTCTAATATGAAAATTTCATTTCAATACCGTTTCTGTTAAATTGAATTGAAGTTGTATATTTTTTTATTCCGATCAAAGCTAGCAAGAATTAAGCATTAATTAATGATAAGTGGGAGGCTCAATTATCAAGCAAGAGTGCTTACCAAATAAAAGAATTGGTAGTGTTTGGGACCTAAATTAACTAACTTAATTCTAAGTACGCGTGCAAGATAACAAACAAAATAGAGGTGTCGTTGAGGGGCCTGGAGGGCCTACCACGTTGATAAAATAAGTCCATCAACAAAATGGGTTTTCTATCTCAAATGAAACGATTGCTTTAATTTAATTACTGCATGGATCAGAGTTATATTAGCTCTGTTGTTAAAGGAATAGGATTTGGTCCAAATGACTTTGGACTGGACACCGTCCAAATTAAGTCTCTAAAAATCATACGATTAAAATCTGAATAGTCAATCCGAACAGCTCAACATGCACTACTACAAAAAAAACAGTTTGTACACGGATTATAACTGGAGAGCTACACGGATTTGGAAACGTGTGTGATTCTGGGGTGTAGGAAAGTCCACATTTACACACGGACAATTTATACGTGTACGATTACAATAATCCTACACGGATTATTAATAAAGAGCCGTTTGAGAAAACAAGAGAGCTACACGGATTTTAACTAAATATCCGTGTAGGAATACTCTTTCTACACGGATATTTAGTTAAAATCCGTGTAGCTCTCCTCAACAGAATATTAAATAAATAAATCGGGTTCAGTAAGATTCCTACACGGATTTTTAAGTAAAAATCCGTGTAGAATTGTTTCCTACACGGATTTTTATTTAAAAATCCGTGTAGGAAGGTTGCTGAACCGTTTTTTTTTTTTTTTTTTTTTTTTTGTTAGCTAGCTTCCAGTTTTGCTAGTCAGTAATTATATATTTCAGATTGAATATACATAGTCTTTTGCAAAAAAGACCAAAAGTTCATGAAGGAAGACTCGGATCGCGAATCTGAACCCGTAACATGGGCGAAACGAATCGTAGATTTTGGGCTGTGGAGTTCCTGTCAAAAATTCAGCCCGATCTGACGGACGGATCAAAAGTTACGCCCCTTTTCGTGAGGCATGTGCAGGACCATATTGCATCATATACAAGGCGGAGAGGATAGTAACCAACTAAGGCGAAGATGACAGTAACCAACGAAAACCATACAAAACTGAAAAGAAAAATAAAAGAGAAATAAGCAATAATAATTACACATGACCTAAATAAACAATAATAAGTAATAGAAAATTAGATAAAGAAAAAAAATATATATATATTCATGGCAAACCTTAGCAAGATAGAGAGGAGAAAATAACAACTTCAAATATCTCAGATTCCAGTTGTGCTATGAGCTGAAATCAAAACGGCGTTGGAGGGAAAAGGCCTTCTTATATAACCAAAACCCTAAAACTACTTTTTTACACGGATTTTTCACTATAAATCCGTGTAGCTCTCTAGCATTTTTTTTTAGCTATCCTACACGAATTTTTATTTAAAAATCTGTGTAGGAAGGTTGCTGAACGGTTTTTTTTTTTTTTTTTAGCTATCCTACACGGATTTTTAAATAAAAATCCGTGTAGCTCTCTAGCATTTTTACACTGTTATTTAAACAATAATCCGTGTAGGAAGGTTGCTGAACGGTTTTTTTTTTTTTTTATAGCTATCCTACACGGATTTTTATTTTAAAATCCGTGTAGCTCTCTAGCCTTTCTACACTGTTATTTAAACAATAATCCGTGTACAATAACCCCTTCCTACATGGATTTATTAATAAAAATCCGTGTAGCTCTCTCACCATTCCTACACGGATATTTAATGAAATATCCGTGTATAAAAGCTTAATTTCCACACGGACACTAATTTTTAAGTTAATATTCGTGTAGGATTCCTAGAAGACTAGAAAAATCTTATTTCATACACGTTTTTTTATAAAATTGAGAAAATCTGTGTATAAGGTACAGTGTAGAAAGACGTTTTTTGTAGTAGTGATGATTTCCATATTAAAATGTGCTCAGAGATGAAATTTTATATTTTTTGAAATTGTTTACTATTTTTTTAGATATGTACAACATCACTGTTTCTGAACGGTCGAAAAACAGTGATTTTGTACGTAACTAAAAAAATAGTAAAAACTTTCCAAAAAATATAAAATTTGGTCTTTTAGCATATTTTTATATGAAGATCATGTTGAGTGATTCGGATCGACTGTTCAGATTTCAATCGTACGATTTTTAGAGAATTTGGACGGTGTCCGGTCCAAAGCCATTTGAACCAAACTTTATCCCGTTGTTAAAACCAAGGCAGGGAGTGCCTTACCCCCAAAACAGGAATTTTCGAACTATTTTAGTTACCATTAAAAAAAAAACATAATAATAAACAAAGTTGTCATATACATATAAGGGTAACGATTTTTTTTCTTGTTATCTTATTCGTTTCGTATAAGATAATTGGTAAGAATAAAATTATATATATAAATATATATTTGTCGGAAGATGAAACATGATATAATAAAAATTGATATTTATTAATTTTTCATAATATAAATTAGTTGTATTTATTATTATTATTTTCTTGTTTTGAAAAATATTTTATGAAAAGCACAAATTGAAATGTCAGTGGCAATTTTTTATCTAGCTTTTCTAACCCGTACTGTATTAAAAAAAACGAGTAAGGATAAATATTTTTTTTGTTATCGTAACAGGTAAGTGTATAAAAATGTCTCTATCCGACCCATATTGTACCCGTTGACACCCCTACACCTACACCAAATTAAACAGAGTGGATATTTTGTGGATATTTCGTGGATCCGGATGGAGCTAATTTATCCAACTCTGCAAATGGAACGGATATCCGGAGTTACAATCCGAACTCCAGAATTTACAACCTCAATCCGAATCCGAACGCGTAATTCCTACTCTCCCGCATTTGATAACTATTAAATGGTCCGTGATTTCTATATAAATAATATAATGCTTTAAAATTCATTTAAATTATCCCATGTGGGACTAAATGACGTGAGTTGAGTTCTGAATCGCTCTGCGTTGGAACGTGTTGCCTCTCTCTTTCTTTTTGTCTTTACTCGTTTATGGTTCTCTTCTACATTTACATCGCCCTGAGTTGTTATTTCGTAAGCGAGTATATATATATATATATATGTCGAACGAGGTGTCTGGATCTAAGTTTTCTTTTTTTATTAATTATTTATTTGGTGCAACCTTTTGTGGAATTAGGTGAAAGCCTTTCCATGTACCGACCGGAGAAGAGTGCGTCCGATGGGCTCCGCTGTCATCTAACCGCTTCAAGATCCATACATGCTTGATCAGCATAAATATTGAAACGAATGCGCACCAATTATAAGTGGCACGTATGGATCTTGAAGTGATCGATCAGACACTAACAGAGCCCATTGGACTCAAGAGTGAGTCCGATATCTATTAGATACTCTTCTTCTTATACATGCCGACACGCGTACGTGCTGTGCCGTATTCAAAGTTTTTATCCAAATGACATTCAATTCATTGGAAATTCTAGCAGCGTGACTTCAAAATTCATAGGAAATTCGGGGCCAATCTTAAATTTTATATCCGCATGACAGTGAATTCATAGAAAATTCCTAGCAGCGTGACTTTAGTTTATTCTACTATTTATCCGAGGAACCGTGTGGAATATCAGTCAATATCAGTCAATTATAAAAAAAAATGGAAAGTTAAGCAGTCTAGTGCCATATGATACTCACTTTATATTCAAAAGGACTTCCATCCACTTTGTTATATTTCAATTATAGCTAGCTCTTCCAAAAAATTTCCCATAGAATCTAAGCAAAGATGACAGAGAGCCATCAACGAATACTCATGGATGCCGAGCTCCTAATTGCAGCAAGGCAAGGTGATGAATCGCGATTTGCACGCCTTTTGGGGCTTGAAGATAATAATAGTCAGATTACCATCAATACAGATCACCGGGGTGTCTGTATTGCAAGAGATGAGCCAGACTTTTTTCTAGGAGTAACATACACAGGTAACTCACTTCTACACCTAGCGGCTCGCTCCAACTTCTTAGATATCGCAGAAAAAATCTGGCGTAGGGAGACATCTCTTTTGGTGGCCGGTAACAAGGTGCATGAAACTCCTTTGCACTGTGCCGCAAAGAATGGAAACCGTGAAATAGTTTCATTCTTTATTGAATCTGCGCACCACATGGGTGGAGACACAATGGAGGAGTTACTGAGGGCTAAGAACAAGGATGGGGAGACTGCATTACATGAGGCAGTCCGGCACAACCATGCAGCTGTGGCATATTTATTAATTACTGCTGATCCAGCATTGGCAAGTGTAATAGATCACGAAGGGATATCGCCGTTGTACTTAGCAACCTCATCGGGTTATGAAGAAGTGGTGTATGAAATGGTACGAGGTATGATTGAAACAGAAGTATCTAAAGCTTATTACGCTGGACCTGATGGGCAAACCGCACTTCATGCTGCAGTCTTGAGGAGCAAAGGTAAACAAATTAACTTCTTTAATTTGGAACTAACAAATATTCAAACAATTTGTCCTAATTGCTGCAGGTTTTACCAGTTGGGGAGCCACATGGGATAAGGGGCCGGGAGATGCTTGCCTACCCTGGTCCAAATATGTTTCTTTTATTATATTTTTTCAGAAAAAATTACGGAAATATGCTTATATATGTTTATTTTGTTATATTTTTTCAGAAAAAGTTACAAAAATATGCTTACATATGTTTCTTTTGGCAGATCGCCAACTGACCTTCAAGAAAAATTTATCTTATTTTCGGGTGCCGCCATGTATTTTTAGAGGACAATATGGCGAACTAAGAAGTTTAATCAAATAAATGTTATTTGACAAACATATGGAAAGAAAATTAGGGTGATCCTTAAAAGTTAGATTATACAGGATTTTTTTTTAATGTGCCTGCTTGCGGGTCCCTAGAGGGAGGGAAGGGGGAGTATATAATGCTGATGGAACCCCAAGATAATGCTGTACTAGAAAACGTATTAAATTATTTATGCCAGATTGAGTAAATAAAATTATCGGACCAAGCAGAATATGGAAAGAAACTAATATATAATTATCATAAAAATAAGTGAATAACTGAATATGTAATAAAACACTAATCCTTTTGCATTTTTTATCACCAGAAATGACAGAAAAACTATTAAAATGGAAGCCATTACTAGCACAAATGCCAGATAACAGTGGGAGTACTCCCCTTCACTTTGCTGCTTCATACGGTTACGATAAAATTGCCCAAGTTTTATTGAAGTTTGATCCTTCATTGGCATACCTTCACGACTCATATGGATCTTTTCCTATGCACATTGCTGCAAAAATGGGCCATGTTGGGGTAATTAAAGCAATCATGAATCATTGCCCTGATTCTGATGAGCTTCTAGATACAGAAGGAAGAAACTTTCTTCATGTTGCGGCCCAAGAGGAGCGGCTTCCTGTAGTTGAGTTGATTTGTGGCACTACTACAAAGCATAAAATCATGAAGAATGCTAGAGACAATGATGGAAATACTCCACTCCATTTAGCAATGGATTCTGGGCATGAAATGGTTGTTAAACGGCTAATGGAAGACAAGGAGGTGTCCTTAAATATTTTAAACAAGAAGGGCTTAACTCTGCGGGACCAATCTGCAATTGCTACTTTCAATGATAACGCAATTTATCCACGATCCCAGGTGAAATAATAATTGACAATCTAACTATAAAAGCTCATAATTAATTTTCTTGTCCATAATTAAATTGTGGTGGTCAATATGGCCATACATATATATATATAGAGAGAGAGAGAGAGAGATGGGCTAACTTGCTTTGAGAAGTAAAGAGGGTTCTTTACTTCCCGCTCATATCTTCATTTTCAAAATTCAAATATTCACCAAATTTTTCAGATTTTCAAAGTGGTTTAATAAATAGTAAAAAAATTCAAAAAAAATGTAAAATTTGACCTCCAAGCACATTTCAATATAGAGAACGCATTGGAAGTTTCAAATCAACTATTTGAACTTTGAAAATGGAGATACGAGCGGGAAGTAAAGCACCATCTTTACTTCCCAAAGCAAGTTAGCCCATCTCTTTAAGTATATTAGAGCATGACCCATTTAATCTTATATATATATATATATATATATATAGAGGTTGGCTAAGCTCAAAACGTTTTTTCTTAGCCTCAGGAACAAACGATTCGGTTCTACAGTTTTCAAAGTCCAAACGGTCAATTCAAACCGATAGATGTTTAATCTATATTAAAATATGCTTGGAGACCAAATTTTACATTTTTTGGAATTTTTTTACTATTTATTAAGATGGTTTGAAAATCGCTGTTTTTATTAAAATTCTGCACCATTGAAAACAACAATTTTCAAACCATCTTAATAAATAGTAAAAAAATTCCAAAAAAATGTAAAATTTGGTCTCCAAGCACATTTTAATATAGATTAAACATCTATCGGTTTGGATCGACTGTTTGAACTTTGAAAACTGGAGAACCGAATCGTTTATTTCTGAGGCTAGGGACAAACGTTTTGAGCTTAGCCAACCTCTATATATATATATATAGAGAGAGAGAGAGAGAGAGAGAGAGAGAGAGAGAGATAATCTATGGTGAGTTGTGAAGTAAAGTTATTGTTTTACTTCACGCTTATATCTCTGTTTTTAAAGTCTAAACAGCCGATCTGAACCGCTCAACTTGATCTCCATATTGAAATGTTCTATTAGATCAAATTTTACATTTTTTGATATTTTTTTTACTTTTTTTATTTGGGTAGAAAATCACTATGGATTATGGACCATTAAAAATAATAATTTAAAAAATTCAGAACAAATAATAATAAATTTCCAAGATATATAAATTTTTGTCTCCTAGCACATTTAAATATGTAGATTATGTTAAGCATTTCGGATCGACTTTTTGAACTTTCAAAAGTAAAAAATATTGACGTGAAGTAAAACAAGGCTCTTAGTTTGCAGCTCACCATAGTCCAACTCTATATCATATATATTTATATATAATTGTTAATTAGTTTTTGTTTATAATTATTACTTTTTTTCTATAGTTTTCTCATTACTAGTTGAAAACATAGTTGCTCATTTTTTACGCCCAAATTATGTCTAACGTTTCATTAACTTTATTTTCTTAATTCAGAAAGTAAACTTCTGGATAATGAAGTCCACGGAAATGGTAGGAGCTTATTATGGTCCACGGCGGTGGGACCAGTTCGTTGATGATCATACTACAAAAGTAGATGAAGAAAAGGAGAATGAAAAACTCACAACTGCAATCCAAACCCTTGGTTTAGGCTCCGTACTCATTGCTACTGCAACATTTGCTGCTGCATTTACCATGCCAGGAGGCTATCGGGCTGATGATCATTCCAAATCTGGCTCGCCTACTCTAGCAGAAAAATATGCTTTCAAAGCATTTCTCATCTCAGATACCATAGCCTTTTTTTTTGCCTTTCATAGCACAATGCTACTCCTCTTCCGTGGAGTAACTTCATCCAAGCCTCATTTGAAGAAGCGTTCTGTGTCTGTGGCTCTACAGCTTATTATTGTGGCCTCCAGGTGCACTATTTTATCATTTTCTCTTGCAATATTTGTGGTCATAGCTCCCGTCAACAAGTTGCTTGGGATTCTTATTCTATGTTTAATTAATCAATTCAATGGAGTTGGTCGAGATTATTCGTTAATCAATCGGACAATATCTAAAAGGAAATATTGGGGGAAACTGCTTCAAAATAAGCTACCTGAGGATACACTTTGGCAGGGCCTGTCAGCATGGTGGCGATATGCAGGCTCATGTATAGTGTATGAGGCAGAATTATGGTTTCCTTTTGTGATTACGGCAGTGGGTCCCCTAATAATGGACCTTGTTTGGTACATTAGTAAATCTAATTTTTACACATCTATCCCGCCACATATTTAGTTTCTAGTAACCTCTTTTTTTTCCATGAAGGTTAGTTTCATGTAACCTTTTCATATAGAAATAGAATATTGTATTGTAATGGCAGAGTGTGGATATTTCATCATTTCTATTCCATATTGTAATCTTGATCTGAACTTCATGTTTTACAATTAAATTAGTCAAATTTGTGTTTGAACACCACCATTGGTTTAACGTAGCCCTGTAAAAGCACTTCTTGTAAAAATATAATTTCTAATATGTGTAGTAAATGAGATGAAATTTTAGTCAAATGTAGATGTACTTTTTATGTACAAACAGAGATAAATTGTAAAAATGAAGAAAAATTGAGATTGGCAACAGATCATAAAACTGTACCTTGCTTATGCAGTTTGTCCAGAAACTGGTGCTGAGTATTTGATGACTGAATTATATCTTCACCAGGATGCATTACGTTTTTTTCTTTCCTTTAAAAAAATGTACTATTGAGCCCATCATTTCTCACAACAGAAAATACATCCAGTTCACCCTGCAAAATCAAGGAATCATACTGTAATTTCACTGTATATATATTCTCATGCATATCTCATCAGGCTTCCAACTCAAAAGTACCCCTAAACTGTTCTATCTGTTATTTGCCTCATTTGGATCTGAGCTGATAGTACGTAACCATTCCTGCAAAGGTTTAAACTAATTTATTGCTATCATGGGATGCATTTCTTCGTGAAGCTTGTGTAAGAGAAGAAACACACACTGAAATGTATCATCTATTGCAGGTAACAGTACATACTGCACACTTCAGTTAATATAACCCTTCCCTATAAGGCTATAAATTTGTAGCTTTATTTATGTATGAGTCATTAATTAGACCTGAGACTTATGAAGACCATTTTGAAATCAAATTTGGTGATGTTCCAAAGGATGGGGCCTCTGTGAGACTTTATTTTTGGGGGTTGGTCAAACCAAGTCGGATTACTCTTCCAAACTGGGAGTTACTTATCAAAACTAGCCTCATAATCAGTATGTGATGTTGTTACCTCAGATTCTGTGAGGAATTTTGAAGTAAGGGCAATCCGGTCATTTCGCATAAATGTCTTGCACATCAGCTGTTTGTACTATTGCCTAACAAAAACCTAGTTACTGGAACAAGAACCCTATCCAATTGCATATATACTTTATATATATAAATAGATTTTTGAGTTGTAAAAGTGTAGAAAAGTTGATTTTGTTCCTAAAGTAAACAAAGAAGTTGAGATTTGCAACAGATCATAAAACTGTACCATGCTTATGCAGTTTGTCCATAAACTGATGCTGAGTATTTGATGACTGAATTTTATCTTCACCAGGATGCATTACGTTTTTTCTTTTTTTCTTTGAAAAAGTGTAGTATTGAGACCATTATAAAATACAGAGAAGAACATAACGAGAGAGAGTATAAATGTAACTAGAAGAATGGAGAAATGTAAAATGATTTCATTGATTCAAGGTTACTTTTTACAATACAGCAGTCCTCTTTATATAGAAGACTAATCCAATGGTCTAATTGTAATTAGTACTATAACAGAATTCCTAACAGATCACTAACAACCTTTTATTACAATAACTGTCATAACTAACTACAAATGTATCTCACGGGTAGAGAGAAACCGGATTTGTAGAGGGTTTGCAAAATAAGGCACTGACAATGGCAACCCGCAGCGTTAGATTTAATAATAAAAATAAAATGAAACTGACAAGTGGTGACATTGCTGGAAGCCGCAGTATGAAATTATTTGGTGGGCCAGGTCTAGCATCCATATGGGGAATAGTTCGAAAAAAGGCCGACGCTTCTGGAAGGATGTGAATTGAAACATGAAAAGTAGAATTTCAGGATTTTATGGGCCAATTGGAGTAAAATTCCAGGCTTTTATAGGCCTGTAAAAGTAAAAGTTCAGCCCAATATTGGCCTGTGACAGAGGATCCCAGGACAGGCACTATTACCAGTCAAGAAGCTCTGGCCCCTAAACTTTTGAAATTACGATACAGCTCAGAGTAAAAACTCCAATACCATGTTTAAAAAGTTACAGCCCACATCAAAGTAGGAACTCTCATGCAATATTCTACGTGTTATGATTCTTAATAAGTTTAAAGAAGCTGTTTGGCAATAAGAGATTAAGCTTATCTGTTTCTTTTAACTTCTTTAGTTGTTTAATTCTATTGAATGTCTGACCGTATAAAAAGATATCAAACTTGTGAATGGTTATTTGCGTAAACATATGTTACTCTGATATTTCATATATATGGTTCCGTACTTGTATCAGATACATATCATATCAATACTAGATACCCATATCACTGTATTTCTATTTTTTTTTTAAATTGCCGTATCTCCATATCTTTATTGTATCTGATACGATACCCGTATCTGTATCCATGATAAACATTACAGCAATCTCTTGGATTCACCAAACACATCTCGTTTTTGTGGTGATATATGACACATACTACTCATCTTTTATTAACACAATATTATCTAAATATTTTAAGAGTAAGTACAAATGTTTTCATTTTTTGTGCTATCATCATGCCTCTATTTTTAGATCTAAAATAACATTAAATATAAAACTTAAATGTCAAAATAAAACTGTTAGACAAAATTAATATCATTTTCTTCATGTACACACAAGAGATCACATGAGAAGTCAATTTTGTATTGATTAGTATCATGAGCTTATAAAAATACATCAACACTACTACAAAAAACACATTCACTGACCCCCCAGCACCACCATTGGTTTTGATATGTAACCGATGGTATTTGTAATCAGGAGCAATACTGTAATTACTTGGAACTTTCCACAGACTGATTGGTTCAAACCAACCCTTAGCGTTGAAGGGTACACATTTACCATCGATTAATTTATCCTACAATTGGTTTTTGTTGTACTCTAAAAAGTTGGGATTTGTTTAAACTTTATAAATATGGCTTATTACGCAGGACCTGATGGGCAAACCGCACTTCATGCTGCAGTTTGAGGAGCAAAGGTAAAAAAAATAATTTCTTTTGTCAAGTTCATCTCAATTATGTTTAAGAAATACTGTAAGGGACTAACAAATATTCAAACAATTTGTCCCATTTGCTGCGGTTTTCAAATATGTTTCTTTTGTATGTTTTCAGAAAAAAATACGAGTATATGCTTATATATGTTTCTTTTGGCAGATCGCCAACTGACTTTTAAGGAAAAATTATATTATTTTCGGGTTCCGCCATGTATTTTTAGAGGAAAATACAGCGAACTAAGAAGCTTTATCAAATAAATGTTATTTGACAAACATATGAAAAGAAAATTAGAATGATCCTTGAAAGTTAGGTTATACAGGATTTTTTTTAATGTGCCTGCTTGCAGGTCCCTAGAGGGAGGGAAGCGAGTGTATATACAGTCGTACTAGAAAATGTATTAAATTATTTATGCCAGAATGAGTAAATAAAACTATCAGACCGAGGAGAGTAAGAAAAAAAAAATAATATATAATATTTATCACAAACATTGTGAATAACTGAATATATAATGATATGTAGATGTTTTGCATTTTTAATCTCCAGAAATGACAGAAAAACTATTAACATGGAAGCCGTTACTAGCACAAATGCCAGATAACAGTGGGAGTACTCCCCTTCGTTTTGTTGCTTCATATGGTTACGATAAAATGGCCCATGTTTTATTGAAGTTTGATCATTCATTGGCATACCTCCACGACTCGTGTGGATCTTTTCCCGTGCATGTTGCTGCAAAAATGGGCCACGTTGGGGTTATTAGAGAAATCATGTATCGTTGCCCTGATTCTGAAGAGCTTCTAGATGCAAAAGAAAGAAACTTTCTTCATGTTGCAGCCCAAGAGAAGCGGCTTCCTGTAATTAGGTTGATTTGTTGCACTACTTCTACGCATAAAAGCATGAAGAATTCTAGAGACAATGATGGAAATACTCCACTCCATTTAGAAATGGAGTTTGGGCATCAAATGGTTGTTAAACTGTTAATGGAAGACAAGGAGGTGTCCTTAAATATATTCAACAAGAAGGGCTTAACTCTACGAGACCAATCGTCCATTTACAAACTGATGCTAGGTAAGTCCCAAGTAGCCCATGAACGTGCCCAGAATATTGCATCAGGCAATAGGCTCAGCTAAGCGCAATTGATGTACCACTGGTACAAAAAATGCCCAAACCAACACACTTTTAGAAACCAAAATTAAAAGACTACTTGAACTCAGAATCTAAGAGCATTTCCCTCACAGCAATAAATTTTGACATCTCTGAAATTAAATTTAGAGTTTCTATTTAGCCACTTCAATAATAAATTAAAATGAAGAAATAATTGGAGCGAATCATTTGGCCAGTATGGAGTTTATAAATAGTTTCTTAATAAGAAACTTTTCTGCATAGTTTCTAAATAAGAAACTGTCCGACATCTCTGAAATCAAAATATAAAATGCTTTCTCATATTAGAAACTCTAATAATACGAAAGATGGAGATGTTCCAAATTACCAAACTGATTTATGGTAAATAAAGGACATCACCATGAAGACATAGGAACTCGTTCCATATTTTTCTGATTTTTGTACAATTTAGTGAAGTTCCAGTCACGTTTGAACACGGCAACCACCCAAAAAAAAACTAGAAAAAAAAGGCACAAAAAAAGAAGAAAATACTGCGGTGTGGATGATGAGTCCCTTTGGAAATATCCAACACCAGCAGATACATTAATTAGTTACTATCAACTATTTTTAAAATCAACTACTATTCATATTATGGCGAATTGGAAGAGCAAAACCCATGGCGACTACCAAGGCGATAGGGGGACTCACAACCGACCACCGGAAAACGAGAAGACGTTGCTGAGAATTTTTGAAGAGGCGATGCAAGAGAAACCAAAGGACATAGAAGACCTGGGTTCTGACAGGACCGCCAACGCACAGTCACCATGCACCATGCCCGACAGGAGGGGCGAAAAAAGAGAAACATGGTTGGAAGCTCGCACTAAGATGAGGAAAGCCACAGTGCAGGCCATTCTCAGGCGCAACACTCAACTTGCCGACTTTCGCCGAGCATCATACAAGGAGGCACTAGAGAAGGCTATCAAGAGTCAACCAACAGCTAAAGTTAAGATTATCAAACCACTGCACAGGCAGAGGCAAAACATTAATGGTGGGTCACATTTCCACATTAATAAGGAAAAGGCAGTGCTTGAGGAGACAATACCGTTAGGGCCAGTATTAAGTGTTAATGAAGGATGGACTGAGGTACGGAGGAAAGAAAGGAAGAACACGCCAACACAGCAAGGCCAGGAAGGTTTTCAGAGGAGACAGACCCTCATGGCACAGGGCAAGTGCTTTAAATGTTGACTAAAAGGGCATAGGAAATTTGAGTGTACTAGGCAAACCAAATGTCATAGATGCAATACGTATGGTCATAACTCAAGCAAGTGCAATAACTATGCTCACATTAATGGAAATGCTACCCCAACTACCTCAGTGCATATAAGAGGGAACACAATCACTCAGAGAACTCTCCACAAGCAAATTGTATTAGTAGAGGGAAAACAGAGAGAGAACAATAATAGTTCAAAGGAGGCAACTAGCAACAGGAATATGGATTCTTTGGCCAATTGGGAGACCATGACTCTCATTGATCCAAACTATTTTGCAACTGAGAGGCCCACAGATTGCAGAGTGTTTATGAAAAGGGAAGATAACCTATCACCGGCCAACGACTTCTTAGAGAGGTCAGCAATCGTGTTGACAGGGCCAAACCATAACACCCCCACTCTAGCATATAGCATAGTGAGAAAGATGTCGTCTCTTTTCAAGATGAATCCACAACATTTCAAGGTTAGGAAACTCTCACCTGCCATGGGGGATTACTTGGCAATCTTCCCTACTATAAACCTTAGAAATGAAGCATGCAACATATGTGCATTTGATTTAGGTGCAGGGGTTCAGATACAGTTGGCAAAATGGGTATTTTAAGTACAGGCGGTTATTACGTGCGATCAAAACAACAGCTATCAGGTATCAACACAGGAAAGAAACAAAGTGGGTATTTTAAGTACAGGCGGTTATTACGTGCGAAAGGAGCCAGGAGAGATAGACTTGGAAAATTCAAAGGAATTCAACAATAAAGGCCGAATTGCAGCAGCCGCAATTATTGAAGAAAGTCCAATAAGTGGAGAAAGCCCAATCAGTCAATTTCAGGGTATAGAGGCAGGCCCACAAACCTTAAATGAAATTATGGAGATGGGAACCCCACAACCTCTAACAGAATCAGAACCCACTGAGCCACCAGGTTTTGAAATAGAATCACAACTTACTGAGCTGTTGGGTTTTGAAACAATTGAAGAAATTACGGCCCCGGTCCGTAAAAGTGAGAGATTGTCAATAAAAAATAAAGGCCTATATGTGCATCCGGAAGAGAGAGCTAGACTAATTACCAGACCTGACTCAGTGTCGATTACAAAGAGCAGCTCAAGTGTCCGATCAAATTTGAGGCCCTGACAGATTTTAAGAAATAAAAAATTTTCAGATTTGAAATTTTTTGGTTAAAAATACCAGAATTTAAGCAATTTGTGGAGCAAGAATGGCAACAGTTGCCTATTGCCACAGATCTCAGCAGTCTACAACATAAACTACGGATCATTCAAAACAAGATACAACAATGGACCAAAGAAAAGGTGGGAAACATAAAGAATCAGCTGCATGTGTGCAGACAGTTCCTGGGATGGATTGAAGAGGCGCAAGAGAGGCGACAGATAACAAGTTTAGAGAAATTCAAAAGGGCATTAATCAAGAGAAGGTACACTAAACTGGCACTTTTAGAGGAAGATATGTGGAGGCAGCGTGCAAAAGTTAAATGGGATCTAGAAGGAGACAAGAATACAAGATTCTACCACACCTATGCCTCGGCCTCAAAAGTGAACAACACAGTGAATGCAATTGAGCATAATGGGAGAATGATCACGGATCAGGGAACCAAAGGAAAGGTTTTCCGAGATTTTTATATAGAATTAATGGGAACTGAACATGAAGGATTATCAAATATGGAATGGGACCAATTGTACCCAGAAAAGATGGACTTGGAGGAGCTAATTCAACCAATACAAGAAGAGGAAATTAGAAATGTCATCAAATCATGGCCAAACAATAAAACACCAGGTCCTGACGGGTTTTGTGGTGAATTTTATAAGGATTTCGCTGATACAGTATTTCCAGACATAAAGGCAGTAATAGGTTTCATTCTGGAAGAAGGTAATACTTTGCATCCACTTGACAGCTCGTATACTGTATTGATTCCGAAATCACAGAATTCGAATAAGGCGAAGGATTTTAGGCCTATAAGCCTAATCAATGGGATACAACGAATAATCTCAAAGATACTAGCAAAGAGGATGCAAAAATTAATAGGGCAAATAGTGCACCCATCACAGACAGGATTTTTGAAGGGACGGCAGATTACAGAAGGGTTTGTGTGTGCACAAGAGGTGCTACAGGTAGCAAGAGGGAGTAATATACCGTTGGCGGTGTTCAAGGCAGATATACACAAAGCGTTCGATACACTAGGTTGGAAATTTTTGTTAGAGGTCATGAGCCATATAAGATTTCCAACACAGTGGATATCGTGGATAAGAAGACTGATTTTGCCGGGTTCAGCACAAATTATCATCAATGGTCTGATAGGAACGAAGATTGTGTTAAAAAGAGGTGTACGACAAGGCGACCCACTATCGCCATTTCTCTTTATCATAGCAATGGATTTCGTACCGAGATGGCTTACAAGATTAATGAGTATAGGGGCACTTAGAATGCCAATTCAAGGGATGTATCAGTCTATGCTTTACGCAGATGACGCGATCTTTTTTATCAAACCAGAGAAACAACAAGTGCAGGTGCTAAAAACTATACTACTGACATTTGGGATTCTTTCCGGCCTCACTGTGAACCTTGAAAAATCAGAACTGTTGGCCACAGCTACGGCGCAAGAACACACAAGGGAACTAGCAAGTGTATTGGGATGTAGAGATAGCAAATTTCCATTTAAATATTTGGGTCTGCCGTGGTCTGATACCAGTTTATCCAGGATTGCATTCATGCCATTAGTGGAGAATATTAAGAAGAGAATGTCCGGGTGGTCGGCAAAATTACTCGTCAAGTGCGGGGAGAATAGTACTCATTAACTCGGTGTTATCTTCCATTCCAATATACCACATGTCAGTTTTTAACCTTCCAGTATGGGTAATGAATGAGATAGACAGGGCGCAAAGAAGTTTTTTATGGCAAGGTGCAAACCCGACTGAGAAAAAATTACATCTGGCAAACTAGAACCTAGTGTGTCGACCAAAAATATTAGGAGGGTTGGGCATTAAAAGTTTGAGGAGCTTTAATCATGCTTTGCTATCAAAGTGGTATTGGCAGTGGTAGTGCGATGTGAAAAAATTATGGAAAACATTGTTCAAGGGGATGTATGGAGAGCAACAGCAAGGATTATGCAATTCTCACTTTTACAAAAAAAACCTTAAGGCAGTAAAGCCCATTTGTGACTGTTTTATTTTGAGAATAGTTGGCAGGGGAGACACAATTAGTTTGTGGGACCAAGATTGGGGAATAGGAGTGCTGAAACATGTTTTCGAGACCTTATATACTTTCACAACACAAACGGAGGCCACATTGCAAGATTTCATACAGACGCAAAGGGTACAGTCCTTGTTCCGACCAGTACTGTCAGACCGGGCAAATCAGCAGCTAACAGGGCTGGTATAGGCCATACGTTCACTGGTACAAGCTCAAAGAATATCACAAAATGTGGAAGATAACACAAAATGGAAGATGAAAGCAAACGGACTGTTCACAGTTAAAGGGGCATACAAGACAATGGAACACACACCGGAAATTATATCGAATATTCACAAAGTCTGGCGGATCCAGGTACCACCAAGAATGAGAGTGTTTGGATGGTTGCTACTGCATAATAAAGTACTGACTGTTGATAATCTTAGAGCAAAGGGGTTTCATATCGTTGGTATGTGCTTCATGTGTAGAAGAAATGATGAATCAATCACTTCACCATATTTTGCACTCGGGAAAGGACACCCGGCATCGTTCTGATTTGCTTATCATATACCCATGTGCAATTTACCACCTTGACAACTAATTTGAGCACTTCACACCCTTTCCATAATCGGGTTTGTGCCATACACATTAATTGCACCAAATTGTTATGTTTGGATCCCAATTCATGACCCAGAGAGCATCGTGTGACCATTCTGAGATGCTTTGCCAAGTTTGAGAGTTTAATTTGTTGTAGAGGCTTGGACCTGACTCCCCCCTCATTTTACATCTTCTTCCGATTCATAGTCATTAGGAAGGTCATTTGTGCCGAGACCCGGCTTTCATTAGCATAGAAGCAGCCTTAATCACGGCTTAGGTAAGAACCCGAGTAGAATTTTACTCTTTAGCTTTGATTTCATTGTTATCGGGTGTAAAACCGGGCAAAGAAAGAAGAAAGAAAGGGGAGAGAGGACTGACAGTCGGGGCCCACTGTCGGCCTCATTGGTTTTAAGCCAATCGGCTTCTTTTCTTTTATCATTCTTTGGTTTGAACTTGATCTTTCATGCACCGTGTATTGGGTATAGAGAGGTCCATAAGTTCCGGGTGCACGCAAGTTGAAGAGTTTAAAGCGCTGGGGCACCGGGTTTTGATTTAAAACCCGATATTTGTTTAGATCTCGTCTACATGAACCAAGTAGCTGACAGTTTGGTGTATAAGGTATAGTTACCATGAACCAGGTTCGGTCATCTCAAAGAACCAGCGAAATTTGATTTGTTAGGCTGACAGGTGGATCCTGAATATAGGGTATGATTTGTGTACCCGAATTTGCACCCAGGGAAACCTCAGCTGACTTGTAGACCCTATTTGATTATGTGGCACCAATCACAGGCTGCCAAGTCAGCATATTTTGTGATAAATTCATAACTCTTGCATTGTTTTGAATCATGATGTGCATTATATATCAAAATTTCTAGTTTTATGCAAGGAATTATACTGAAACTTTGGAGCATCCCCTTCAACTCATTTCAGAGGGCTTATATGTAAATGTGATGCACCCTAATTTGCTAATTTACATTGAGCAATATTTTAGGGTACAACAGTTATAATTTGATTTTTTTCTGAAAATTTTTCTATCATATTCTCGACTTGGCATTTTCATTCTTTGCTCCTTTTCTTTTTTGAGGATTTTTATCTTTGAAACCGATTAGTCTTCCACGTTTCATGCGTGTCATAATTTCATTAGTTTGTTCAACAGGGACATCAACTTTTATTGGAGCATTAGCAGCTGATACATGTGATTTGGTCACTTTCTTTGAGTCTGTAAATGCGTCTGGCAATTGGTTGGCTAATCTTTACAAATGAATTATCTTTTGAACATTTAGTTCACATTCTTTAGTACGAGGATCAAAATGTACTAATGATAATTCATTCCAACTAATGTCTTTTCCCAACTGATTATTTTCTCCCCCTGGTGTTGGAAATTTTAATTCATCAAAATGACAATCGGTGAATCTTGCCGTGAATAAATCTCCTGTCATTGGTTCTAAATATTTTATTATAGATGGAGCTTCAAATCCAACATAAATTCCCAATCTCCTTTGAGGTCCCATTTTAGTGCGTTGTGGTGGAGCAATTGGAATATATACCGCACATCCAAAAATTCTTATATGGGAAATATTAGGTATATAACCAAAAACTAATTGTAAACGAGAAATTTTATTATAGCTAGTTGGCCTTATGCGAATTAGTGCTGTTGCATGCAAAATAACATGTCCCTAACTAGATATTGGAAGTTTAGACTTCATAAGTAATGGTCTTGCAATTAATTGTAATCTCTTAATAAATGACTCTGCAAGTCCATTTTGTGTATGAACATGAGTTACAGGATGTTCAACATCAATTCCAATAGACATACAATAATCATTGAATGTTTGAGAAGTAAATTCACCAGCATTGTCTAGACGTATTTTCTTAATTGAATAATTACAAAAATGTGCTCTTAATCGAATTAATTGAGCAAGTAATCTCTCAAATGCCAGGTTGCGTGTTGATAATAAACTTACATGTGACCATCTTGTTGATGAATTAATTAAAACTATAAAATATCTAAATGGTCCACATGATGGGTGTACTAGCCCACAAATATCACCATGTATACGTTCTAGAAATGTAAGAGATTCATTTTGTATTTTCGCTGGTGATGGTCGAATAATCAACTTTCCTTGAGAACACGCAGCACATGACAATTCATTAGTTTGAAGAATCTTCTGGTCCTTTAATGAATGTCTACATGAATTCTCTATTATTTTTCGCATCATTATTGATCCGGGATGGCCTAACCGGTCATGCCAAACTATAAACATATTATTATCTGTAAACTTCTGGTTTACAATAATATGTGCTTCAATTGCACTAATATGTGTAATACAAACCGGAGGAAAACATAGACAATTTTTCTAATATGCATTTTTTATCTGAGATTTTGCCAGTTATATAAAGATATTCCATATTTTCTTCATTAGTTGTCTCAGCATGGTATCTATTTCGGCGGATATCCTTAAAACTTAATAAATTTATTTGAGACTTAGAAGAATATAATGCATCATCAATATAAAGTTGAATTCTTCCATGTAACAACAAGAGTTTTTTTTATAAACCATAAATAAATAAAAAATTAACGTTTCAGCATGATTACCTGGGTATTTATAAAAACCATAAGAAAATGAGTTGGCAGTCCGTTCTCTATAGTATTTTATTTCCCAGAACGAGCTGCCAACTCGTTTTTTATTTTTTTCCAGTTTTCAGTCCGGAACGGGTTGGCAACCCGTTCTCTACAGTAACATTTTTTTTTGAGTTTGCTTGTAAAATAAATGAGATATTTTGTTTGATTTTGTATATTAACAATAAAATTAATGGAGCAATTTGAAGAGATTTTTTTTTGTGTATTTTGACTATTTTATCATTTTATCAAATCAATGGATTGGTTTTCTATATAAAAAAATCAATAAATATTTCCGTGAAGAAAATTAGAAGAAAATGTAAAAATAAAATACAATAACAATACTAAAAATTTGTATTTCTGGATACTTTTTTCTAGAAAATAATGTCTCTGAATGATTAATAAACATATTTTCCATAATCTAACGGTTTTTATAACAAAAATCGACTATTTTACTATTTTAATTTTTTTCAAAAATTATAGTTACAGGAACTTCTAAATCTTCCATGTAGTAGACCAATGTATCATTATTCTAAAAAATCGACCAATTAGAATACTAACATATTTTTTCATAAATAAAACACTTATTTTATATTTTTACAAAAAAATAAGTACTTTTTAAATTAAATGAGTTTTAATAAAAACAACAATTAAATGATTAATTTTGTTTGTTTTTAAAATATAAAAAATAAATTTTAGAAAAATAATACGTACATTTGAAAACCAATCCATTGATTTGATAAAATAAAATAGTCAAAATACACAAAAAAAAAACTCTTCCAATTGTTCCATTGATCTTATTGTTAATATACAAAATCAAACAAAATATCTGAGTTATTTTATAAGCAAACTGTAAAAAAAAAAATATTACTGTAGAGAACGGGCTGCCAACCCGTTTCGGATTGAAAACTGAAAAAAAATCAAGAACGGACTGCTAACTCGTTTTCTTATGGTTTTTATAAATACCCAGGTAATAATGCTGAAACGTTAAATTTTTTTTATTTATGGTTTATAAAAAAAACTCTAACAACAATGTAGCTCTTCCGGAGCTTTCTATTAAATTTGTACTATCCGAAATAGTACTAACATTGGCTTCTTGCATTACTAAATAAGATAAATATTTTTTATTTTTAAGAATGGTATGAGTTCTTGCACTATCGACGAGACATATTTCTTCATTATTGGTGACGTTATTAACCAAGGAATATTCATTTTTTTATGAAAACATACAAAAAAATTAATCAATACAAAAAAATATAATCAAGAATATAATAAATGAGTAGATAATATTTTATTTTCTTGATAAAAAAAATTACAACAGATACTCCAACAACAAAAATAAAAGTTTATTATTATTTTTTTTATCATCACTAATCCAACAACAAAATAAAAATTTATTAATCTATTTATTTTATATCCTATCAGGACTAATCAAGTGATTAGTTTTTATTTTCTTCAATAAAGAAATTAGCAACATCCAAATGAGTAACATCAAGTTGGCTAATATCGGAATTAGCATCACAAACCAAATTTGTTTTGATATTTTCCTACTTATTATTTAGTGATGCTTGATATAGGTCAACAAGATGCTTCGGCGTAAGTCAAGTACGCGACCAATGACCTTTACCACCACAACGATAGCATGAATTGTCTTGTTCTTAATTGTGCCCACTTTTTTCTTTCTCAAATTTTTCTTCATTATTTTTCCACTTCTGGTGGGGAGATATACTTTTAGAATTATCACCACGATAATAACCTCGATCTCAGCCTCGGCCACGGCCATTGCCACGCCCACGACCTTGAAATTGTCCAAAATTATTATGCATTGCAACATTCACTTTAGGGAATGAAGCAGAACCAGTTGGACGTGATTCATGATTTTTCATCAAAAGCTCGTTATTTTGTTCAGCCACAAGAAGGCAAGAAATCAATTCAGAATATTTCTTGAAACCTTTTTCACGATATTGTTGTTGTAAGAGTATATTGGATGCATGAAAAGTGGAGAATGTTTTTTCTAACATATCTTGATCAGTAATATTTTCTCCACATAATTTTAGTTGAGAACTAATTCTAAACATTGCTGAGTTAAACTCACTCACAGTTTTAAAATCTTGTAATCTCAAATGCATCCATTCATAACGAGCTTTTGGAAGAATTACAATTTTCTGATGATCATATCTTTCTTTTAAATTATTCCATAAAGTAAGTGGGTCTTTTACCGTAAGATATTCAGCTTTCAATCCTTCATAGAGGTGATGACGAAGAAAGATCATTGCCTTGGCCTTGTCTTGATTAGTGGTGGTATTAGCTTCTTTTATTGTTTCTCCAAGTCCATTTGCATCTAAATAAATTTTAGCATCTAACACCCATGATAAGTAATTTTTTCCCGTAATGTCAAGAGCCACAAATTCAAATTTGGCAAGATTCGACATAATGATACTATCACAAAAATATTAAATAAGTTAAATAATATTCAATACTATAAAACGAAATTAAGAAAATATATAAAATACTGAATGGATCTAAAATTATTAATATTATTTTTTTTAATTAAGGAATGGTGCGTTTTAACTCTCTGGCTACCATTTGAATCATTTTCTAATTTAGTTAATTAATACAAATCGAAACACCATATAACAGTGATAAATTCAACTTATTCATACAAACACAGAGAGCAAAAAAAAATTGTAATTAACATATGGTTTCAATAATTTAATCTTATAATTGAACTTCGGGTCAATTAATAAAATTTGAGCTAAAATTGCTCAAATGGCTTCGGATTGCATTAACATAATATGCCTTCAGGCCATTAATTAATTATGTATAACACAAAATAATGTAAACAGATAACATGATATTATCATAAGATAACATAAAAATATAACATAATTAAATATTAAAAGAAATTACCTTGAATCTTCAAATAGCAGAGCTCTCGTGCTGATAACGTGTTATAAAATAAAGATAAACGAACATAAACAAGAAGAGAGAAAATAAAAGATGACAATCTTTTTATTCATATATTTCTCATGTGTGTACAATACAAGATTACAATGTTTCTATTTATATGCTACAAATTGTAAATGAAAAACCATTACAATAATAAATAAGAAAAAAAAATTCAAATAGTGGTGGCTATGAATTCCAATGATAATGGGGTAGTGGGAGGTAAATGAGGATTAATATTGGGAGTTAATGGACCATTCATTATATTCATAATAAAAATGACTTTTTTAGTGCAAAATGATATTTTTGCATTGCAAGAAACTAAAAGTCTCTAAAAACAAATAAAAAATTTATACAAGAGGTAGCTAAAAGGCTAATTCAATTCAAGTAATATTTAAAAAAATCATTTCCAGAATTACATACCATGCCTCTGGATTTAAAAAAATTGATAAGTAGATGCTCAGAGTCACAGATACCATACCAGTACACAAAAGTACACAATTGGAAACTAATCAAAGATGCAGTTTTTAGATTCCTCATATTTATAACAAATACAAATTATAATAATTAAAAATGACTTTTTTAGTGCACAATAATATTTTTGCATTGCAAGAAACTAAAAGTCTTCTAAAAACAAATAAAAATTTTATACAAGAAGTAGCTAAAAGGCTAATTTCATTCAAGTAATATTTTTTCTTGAACCAACTAATTGCTTGATAGGATGGCTCCAATTCTTGCTTACTCTGGATCACTTTGGGAACAACGTACTTCCTGTGAATTGAACCTGATCTTGTTCTGATACAAAAGATTGCAATTCCCTTATATAACCACATGTGAAAACAAAATATTTGGTACCAAGAGAGTTGTACCAGTTCACTCACAACTCATAAGAGATAGAAGGAGCCATGAAAAAAACACATTTTTAAATACTGAAAATTGGTGAAATTCTAAATGCATAAGTTTGTTTAAAAATCAGATAAATTAAGAGACCATATGCATATGAAGTCATCTAACTTAAAGTCTTAAAACATCACCCAACTGATACACAAGCTCAAATTGATTTAGGTTATAGTAAAATTTGTTTAACACTTTATAGCAGTAAAAGTACATTCTCAATTGCTCTACTGCAATCCAAATTGATATATGCCCCAAATTAACTATTCCAAGAACTCCCAAATAATAGAACATCTGAATAAATAGAACTAACTAAATGATTGTATTTACCATAAGAACATCATCTTAGATTCTTATTAGGTTAAAGTGCATGCAACTTTGCTTATTTCGGTGTGCTGTATATTGTGGTTATAATTGCACTGACACCATTAACTGAGCTTAACTAATCCTCATTGACACTGTAGTGAACTGATTTGAAGAACCAAGCTTAACTGGGCAGATGGTCTCAATTATAACACGATCCTCTTCCAGTAAAAAACACCCACAAAAAGTAATATTCTTTTGTGGCCTTTTTGCCAGTAAAAGCTGAATTCAACTTTGTACTAGTTTTAGCAAGCGTGCTTTTTCTTTTTTCTTTTTTTTTTATCAAATACTATATTGCAAGTGGAATATTAATCCTTGCATACCAACCCAGCTTCAGTAAGGTTGGCACCAGTTCGAACTGTACTTTTCAGGACAGAATATAAACAAAAATCTCAGTCAAGAATTTCCTTGAACACCTTTTGTGCATTAAAACCGGGTGACATTGCAAGCCGACCTTGTCAGTAAATTGCACACACTATAAACTACTATAACTCAAACCAACTCAACGGAAAAATAAATCAAACAACACCAACCCACCAATCAAATAACTAGAAAGAAATTCAATCATAAAATCTAGCATTTTCTGAAATTCATGATAAATTAACGACACTGATGGGGAACCCCAATTAAACTAAGAACACTAGAAATTCAAATAACCAACAAGGATTTCATCGGCAAACCAAAACGATACTAGTCTACAATGTCTGAAAAAATTTGTACCTTAAGGCGAAGAGGCGGCACAGTTGAGGCAAGAAACCCGAAGGCGAAGAAGCAGCGGGATGGAGGTGTAGCGGCGCAACGGAGGAGAGGCGGCGTCGGCACGTGAGAGAGAGAGAGAGGGGGCGGACTGAGAGTGGTGGTGATGGGCTTCAGAAAATATCTCTTCCAAGTTCGAACGGAGAAGGTGAGAGAGGGCTCAGAGGGAAGAGATCGATCGGTATGTTCGAGCAGGAAGCAATGATCAGATCGATTGGACAAGTTCGAGTTGTTCAACTGTCCATCCAGGGTTCGTCCAAACTCGGCCCTTTCTATAAATTTATAATGATCTGAACTGAGAGTTTGGGACCGTGTTCAGATATAAATTCGTCCATTCTTTGTTCAGTTTCTGTCCGACCCATTTCTCCATGGACAAAGTTGTCCAATTAGAAGCCCTACCTTAAACTCAATTTAGTTTTACATTTGGTTGGCTCAAAATCAAACTTAATTGCTTCCATTAGTTGCACAAATGGATACTAAATCCATAGTTCGAAAGTCTGACTCCACTTCTTATATGAATAATCCACTCAAATAATCCACCTGTATAATATAATACAAGTATTATAATAAAAAAAATTAGTAATTACGAACAAAGAAAAAAAGGAAAAAAAAAAATATGGGTCCGGTCGGGAGACATTTTAGTCCCACTACTGGAATCAGGTGTAATTGAACGCCACCACTTTGGCGCTCCCACGTGCAGTCAGTCCTTTAAAATTCAAAGTAGTCACATGGCCGGGCCTTTGGGCCTTTAAATTAAATAGTGGGATAGGGGATAGTGGAATCCGGTAGATTTAACTATCCAAATTTTGTTTTCATTTTTTTCTTGTAAATCATGCCCAACTCAATGTTTAAATATTGCAAATACAACTATACAAAAACTGAATTCATGGAAACATGTCCAACTCTGATGGCCAATTAGAATCTAGATTTGAATATACAATAAAAAAAAAAATTGTTCATAATTGAGCATCAGAGTTTTAGTAAAAAGAAGGGGGGAGCGGGCGATCTGGAGATGAGCCAAGAGGGAGAGGGAGAGGTGAGATGAGGCTGAGAGGGAGACGAAGGGTAAGAGGAAGCAGAAAAAACATCATCAGAGCGATATGTGATAGCACGGATTTTGAGCAAATCCGACAACAAAAAGAGTTAAGTGCACCGAAGTCTGGTATTCTATTATGTAATGTTCAGTTCAACTGTTCAAGGATACGAGGCTCATGTTTTTTTTTTTTTTTTGAATCCACATGCTTCATTAGAACTCATTATTGGATATACTGATACATGGTCCTAGTCATAGAAAATACTTGGCACTTATCTATGGGCCGAACCCAGTCTAACAGATCCCAAGGCCCAAGTACTCTACAAGGATTAAAACAGGCTTAAGTAGTCCATAGCCGCACAAATGCGACAGGCACATGCGTATCACGCGGCTTCATGGGTTTGCAATGCTATTAAATTTATTTCCCCCAACGACCCATGAAGCCGCAATGCCGCATGAACAATCTATTGCGATTCTTTGATGCAGTAGATGATTCGTACATTTACATGATGCGTGTTTGATGGCAGATGCATCTTAGTTTGTATTAGAAATATAAAAAAGTACGACACCAATTAGTAAAATTAATTTTTTGAAAAAGTAAAAGTCAAAATTTTCAAAAAAAAAATTCAATTTTGGAGACACTATCCACGATGGATTCTGTTGGTATACCCTGATGGATACTTCGTCCGCTAATAGAATAAAACACCTTTCTGTCGGTATACTCTCGCGGATACTATCCCATTCTTGTATATATATTGATCGCATGTTATAGTACTTGTCTAAGTCACTCGACCAAATTAAAGCCGTAAAATATGAGTCTGTTTTTTTCATTATATTTATATGTAAAACATATCATTGATTTTTTTTTATTAATACATGCTTCATTTTGTTAATTTCAAGGTTTTAAATAGTGATTATAGAGCTATAACTTTTAAGGTCCGAAAAAACTATAGCGCAGCCATAGCTAACAATTTAGAATAGTATAAAAGAAAAATGGTTAATAGAGTTATAGATTTTGACATCCGAAAAAGCTTTAGCGCAGCTATTTAGAACCCTGGTTAAATTTATTCCTCAAAATTCATTAAAACAAAATAAAATCTAGACATGGGGGCGGGGTAACAATATTGTTTTATATGATGTAATTAATTAAATCATAAATAACCTACTATAAGGACGACATAAAATATCAAATCACTTTAAAAATAAACAGATGAAGATCATTAAAACAAATAACAAGTAATGGACATCACGAAATATATAAGACGTTGCTGTGGAGATGGATTTAATTTGTACAATTGGTGCCAGTTCCTATTATATCCAGGACTGCATGCCACGTTCAATGATATTTGGAAATTAAAAATTTAAATCTTCGGAAAAGAGAATGCTTATTTTGTTTTTTTCAAAAATAGATGGAACCGGATCAATGATACGGATCTACTGGTGCAAGTGTATGGGATCGCGCCAATTAAGTGCGATTTTAGAGTTTTCCACATCTAGAAGTCCATTGGTGTATAATTTGTCTGAAAACTAGGTGTGCATCATTGATGTAGTTCTACTGGACTGATGTGATTCCATCTACTTTTGAAAGAAGAAAAACAATTAATCCATTTTCTGAAGATTTGATTTTTCAATTTCTAAATAAAAAATCAAAGACATATGACATATATATAACAATATAAGAATTATTATAAACCTAAACGTGTTCTCCTTGATTATAAACATGTTCTAAAGTCAAATTGAAGACCAATAGGCCATCTAAAAATTGCCTTGAAAAAAATATGAAAGGTCATATAATCAGACGTGAAATTAATGAAAGGGCCAGTTTTTGATGTGGTCCAGTTTTGTGTTTTCAATTTTAGGTCATTTGATATGTCTTTAATTTAACTGCAGATTTTTCTACGTATCATAGGTTGATAACATTGAGGTAGTGCAACTGATCGTCTCATTCTGCTATTAACTACAATTCATCAGATATTAGGTATAATTTTGTGAGAAAAAGTACAATTAACAATGAGCTTAATCTCAATAACAAAAGATTAAATTAATTAGCAACAAAAAGAATCAGTAATGGTTTGATGACGGATGTATTGATTGTGAACATTATATTCAGAATTAGGCTCCATATTATCAGAGTAAATTAAATTAGCTTAATCTCAATCCGATAGTCTTTTAGAGATGTCCTAGTTTTGCTCATATATATATATATATATATGGTTAGATGTTTACAATGTTCTGTGATCTAAATTAATTAATTATTTGATTGACTTCTTATACATTTTCGCTGTTAATTAATTCCTCAAAGTAATGGTTGACGTTTATTTGTCAATGATCTCATGGCAACATATATTTTATAAGCATGAGTAATTAAGAGTGCTTGGATAGTTGGGCAAGAGAGATTAAATTAATTAGCACAGAAAATAATTGGTAAACAAAGAACGACTGAGTAGAGATCACGAACTTTATATATATTTACTTCAACGAGAGAAGCTAATGAAGGGCTCATTCAATATCTATCATAATAATATAGAAAATAGTTTTAATTTATTAGTGGAGGGATAATGTGAGATGAAAAACAAATGTTTTAATTGTATAATGCTGGAGATGGGAAAAATTAGGAAAATTTACAGTAAATTCTTGTAAAAAATACTGAACTATAAGGGCAAATTACCAAAATATCCTTTACTGTTGTGGAAGGTTCCAATACCTTTGAAAATCAGAATTTTTATATAGGTCACCAACAAAAAAAAGATATTGACTAAAGATAAATTACAGCAAAAGAGCTGGCAAGGCAGTACCAAATGCCAATTTTGTGATCACATAGAAACAGTTGACTACTTATTTGTTCAATGTGCTTTTACAAACATGTGTAGTTTTGGATAGGAGCATGCCAAGCCATCAGCCACAGCTAGAGCAAAATTCAAGAGATATATTCATTTTTCTTGTCAATTACCAAATAATTCTTAAAAATGCTTTCCTTTTAATAGTTAGTGCCGTAGTTTGGTCAATATGAAAACATCAAATGATATATGTTTTAATGCAACACCAATTAAAACACTGCAACAAATTATATTTCTAATATTGTCATTGGTTAAATATTGAACAGAGCATGTGAGGCCTCAGATTCTGGAGAAGACTGCATAACACAGATGCGATTCTCATCAGCACTTGGCACCCTGACGAAGAGATCCAAATGGTGGAAGAAGAAGCAGACACTATCCTTGTTATTGTCTAGAGTTAGTAGGAGCAGCTACATCTTTAATTTTTGCTTATTACAGACTTACCTCAGCCCTTGTGTGTGGCTTAGTTTATGCAGCCCTTATGTGTGGCTTAGCTTTAGTTTTAAGAACTTGCATTGCTTAGTTTCCTTTCTGGCGGCCATTATATGGCACTAGTTTTTTGATAGCCAGGGTATATCATTTTGTGGTGTGAGATAAACCCTGCTGCCGCTATGGTGTAAGTTAACTTTATTTCTGCAATGAAACAGACTTCGGCCTTTTTATCAAAAAAAATATCTATTAGATACCTTTTTTCCTAAAGTGCCAACACGAGTGCTGTGCCGTATTCAAATTTTTTATCCAATTACATTCAATTCATTGGAAATTCTATCAGCGTGAGTTTAGTTTATTCTATTATTTATCCGAGGAACTGTGTGGAATATCGGTCAATATCAGTCAATATAAAAAAAGATTAAGCAGTATAGTACCATATATATTTCAATCATAGCTCTTCCAAAAAATTCAAAGGGAGTATACCTTTTTTTTTATGACTTTAGTTTATTTTCAAAAGGACTTCCATCCACTTTGTTATATTTCAATTATAGCTCTTCCAAAGAATTCCTAGCAGCGTGACTTTAGTTTATTCTATTATTTACACTACTACAAAAAAACAGTTTGTACACAAATTATAACTGGAGAGCTACACGGATTTGGAAACGTGTGCGATTCTGGGGTGTAGGAAAGTCCACATTTACACACGGATAATTTATACGTGTACGATTACACTAATCCTACACGGATTATTAATAAAGAGCCGTTTGGAAAAACAAGAGAGCTACACGGATTTTAACTAAATATCCGTGTAGGAATACTCTTCCTACACGGATATTTAGTTAAAATCCGTGTAGCTCTCCTCAATAGAATATTAAATAAATAAACCGGGTTCAGTAACATTCTTACACGGATTTTTATTTAAAATCCGTGTAGGAAGGTTGCTGAACCGTTTTTTTTTTTTTTTTTTTTTTGTTAGCTAGCCTCCAGTTTTGCTAGTCAGTAATTATATATTTCAGATTGAATATACATAGTCTTTTGCAAAAAAAAATATAGAGCATTTTGTATATACATAGTCTTTTGCAAAAATAAAATAAATACATAACCATTTGCAACATATATATATATACATAGCCTTTTGTACATGCAATTCCATGTGATCTAACACATAACATACACTCCTTGATGCACGAAAACGATAGAGAAATTGGAGGAAGACTATAAAAACTCTAAAATTATAAAAAAAAAAGTCCAAAAGTCCATGAAGGAAGACTCGGATCGCGAATCTGAACCCGTAACATGGGCAAAACGAATCGTAGATTCGTTTCGGATCCGGTTTTGGGCTGTGGAGTTCCTGTCAAAATTTCAGCCCGATCCGACGGACGGATCAAAAGTTACGCCCCTTTTCGTGAGGCATGCGTATGACTGAAAAGAAAACCATACAAAACTGAAAAGAAAAATAAAAGAGAAATAAACAATAATAATTACACATGACCTAAATAAGCAATAATAAGTAACATAAAATTAGATAAAGAAAATATATATATATATATATATATATATTCATGGCTAACCTTAGTAAGATATCTCAGATTCCAGTTGTGCTATGAGTTGAAATCAAAACGGCGTTGGAGGGAAAATGCCTTCTTATATAACCAAAATCCTAAAACTACATTTTTACACGGATTTTTCACTATAAATCCGTGTAGCTCTCTAGCCTTTCTACACGGATTTTAAAAATCCGTGTAGGAAGGTTGCTGAATCTTTTTTTTTTTTTAGCTATCCTACACGGATTTTTATTTAAAAATCCGTGTAAGAAGGTTGTTGAACCGTTTTTTTTTTTTTTTTTTAGCTAGCCTACACGGATTTTTTAGTAAAAATCCGTGTAGCTCTCTAGCCTTTCTACACTGTTATTTAAACAATAATCCGTGTACAATAACCCCTTCCTACACGGATTTTGTAATAAAAATCCGTGTAGCTCTCTCAACATTCCTAGACGGATATTTCATTAAATATCCGTGTATAAAAGATTAATTTCCACACGGACACTAATTTTTAAGTTAATATTCGTGTAGGATTCCTAGAACACTGGAAAAATCTTATTTCATACACGTTTTTTTATAAAATTGAGAAAATCCGTGTATAAGGTGCAGTGTAGGAAGACGTTTTTTGTAGTAGTGTTATCCGACGAACCGTGTCGAATATCGGTCAATATCAGTCAATATAAAAAAAAATGGAAAGTTAAGTATTATATATACCACATGATACTCATGACTTTATATTCAAAAGAACTTCTATCAACTTTGTTATATTTCCATTTTAGCTCTTGCAACATTTTTCCGACAGAATTTAACAAAAAATGACAGAAAGCCATCAAAGGATACTCATGGATGCCGAGCTCCTAATTGCAGCAAGACAAGGTGATGAATCGCGATTTGCACACCTTTTGGGGCTTGAAGATGATAATTGTCAGATTACCATCAATACAAATAACCGGGGTATCCGTATTGCAAGAGATGAGCCAGACTTTTTTCTAGGAGTAACATACACGGGTAACTCACTTCTACACCTAGCGGCTCACTCCAACTTCTTAGATGTCGCAAAAAAAATCTGGGGCAAGGAGAGAACTCTTTTGGTGGCTCGTAACAAGGTGCTTGAAACTCCTTTGCACTGTGCCGCAAAGAATGGTAACCATGAAATGATTTCGTTCTTTATTGAATCTGCCCATTACATGGGTGGAGACACAATGGAGGAGTTACTAAGGGCTCAGAACAAGGATGGGGAAACTGCATTACATGAGGCAGTCCGGCACAACCATGCAGCCGTGGCATATTTATTAATTACTACTAATCCAGTATTGGCTAGTGTGATAGACCATGAAGGGATATCGCCATTGTACTTAGCAACCGCATCGGGTTATGAAAAAGTGGTGTATGAAATGGCACGAGGTCTGACTGAAAAATCAATAGAAGTCTCTAAGGCTTATTACGCTGGACCTGATGGGCAAACCGCACTTCATGCTGCAGTCTTGAGGAGCATAGGTAAATAACTTAACTCCTTTTGTTAAGTTCATCACAATTACGTTTAAGAAATACTGTAAGGAACTAACAAGAATTGAAACATTTTTTTATCTCCAGAAATGACAAAACAACTATTAAAATGGAAACCGTTACTAGCACAAATGCCAGATAACAGTGGGAGTACTCCCCTTCACTTTGCTGCTTCATACGGTTATGATAGAATTGCCCAAGTTTTATTGAAGTTTGATCATTCATTGGCATACCTTCACGACTCGTGTGGATCTTTTCCCGTGCACGTTGCTGCAAGAATGGGCCACGTTGGGGTTATTAGAGCAATCATGGATCATTGCCCTGATTCTGATGAGCTTCTAGATGCAAAAGGAAGAAACTTTCTTCATGTTGCGGCCCGGGAGAGGCGGTATTATGTAGTTAAGTTGATTTGTGGCACAACTTCTACGCATAAAAGCATGAAGAATGCTCGAGACAATGATGGGAATACTCCACTCCATTTAGCAACGGATTCTTTCGGTGGAAGACGGCTAATGCAAGACAAGGAGGTGTCCTTAAATTTTTGCAACAAGAAGGGCTTAACTCTGCGGGACCAATCGGCAATTGTTACTTTCAATGATAACGCAATTTCTCCACTATTCCAGGTGAAATAATAATTGACATCTAAGCTCATAATTAATTTTCTTGTCCATAATTAAATTATGTGGTGGTTAATAGTAAATTATGAACTTTGCTCAAATAGATGACTTTTTAAGATAAAAGAAGTATTAGATTTCATTACATACTTTCGAAAAAATGGAGAAGTTAAATAAATAATTTAATATTTTTTGATAACAAATCTAATTGCTGGCTAGATTGGATTATAATAACTAAGACCTATATATGCGCGAAGTCCATTGATTTCTTCATTGATTCTGAAGCTTAAAATTATTTTAGTGTCCTTAATCGTAAACTTTCTATTTCAATTATAGACGTCAGATAATCAATATGGACATTTTTTTTTAAGTATATTGGAGCATGACCCAAATTATGTCTAACGTTTCACTAACTTTATTTTCTTAATTCAGAAAGTAAATTTCGGGATGGAGAAGTCCATGGAAATGGTAGGAGCTTATTATGGTACACGGCGGTGGGACCAGTTCGTTGATGATCAAACTACAAAAGTAGATGAAGAAAAGGAGAATAAAAAACTCACAACTACAATCCAAACCCTTGGTTTAGGCTCCGTACTCATTGCTACTGCAACTTTCGCTGCTGCATTTACCATGCCAGGAGGCTATCGAGCTGATGATCATCCCAAATCTGGCTCGCCTACTCTAGCAGATAAATATGCTTTCAAAGCATTTCTCGTCTCAGATGCCACAGCCTTTATTTTAGCCTTTCTTAGCACAATGATACTCCTCTTCTACGGAATAACTTCATCCAAGCCTCGTTTGAAGAAGTATTTTGTGTCTGTGGCTCTACACAGTATTATTTTGGCATCCAGGTGCACTATTTTATCATTTTCTCTTGCAATTTTTGTGGTCCTAGCTCCCGTCAACAAGAAGTTTGGGATTTTTTTTCTTATTATTATTATTGAAATTGGTTTAATATTTCGATACTATGGAGCCAGTCGAGATTATTTGTTCATTAAAATGACAATATCTAAAAGGAAATATTGGGGGCAACTGCTTCAAAATAAGCTACCTGAGGATACACTTAGGCGGGGCCTGTCAGCATGGTGGCGATATGCATGCACCTTTATAGTGTATTACACATATATGATGTTTCCTATTGTGATTACGGTAGTGGTTCCCCTATTATGTTGAGTCGGCATTGGTAAATCTGTTGTTACACATACTGCCTCACACATTTAGTTTCATATAACCTTTTCATATAGAATATTGTATTGTAATGGCAGAAAAGTGTGGACATATTTCATCATTTCTATTCCATATTGTAATCTTGATTTGAACTTCACGTTTTACAAATTAGTCAAATTTTGTGTTTGAACACCACCATTGGTTTAACGTAGCCCTTGTAAAAGTAGTTCTTGTAATAATGGAACTTCTAATATGTGTAGTAAATGAGGGATCCGAATCTGCTGCGATTCTTCTCCAATAAACAGTAACCTACAATCCCTGCTTTTCTAAATCCAACTGTTGAATTATTTCGAGATTCATGCAAGGAAAAATCATATACTTTGAGATACGTGAACAAACTTATTGGACGGTCAGATTTGAAAAAGCAGGGATTTTAGAGATACTGTTCACCCTTTTAGAATCGTAGCAGATGTGAATCTGTAAATGAGATGAAATTTTAGTCAAATGCAGATGTACTTTTTATGTACAAATAGAGATAAATTGTAAAAATGAAGAAAAATTGAGATTGGCAACAGATCATAAAACTGTACCTTGCTTATGCAGTTTGTCCAGAAACTGGTGCAGATCAGTATTTGATGACTGAATTATATCTTCACCAGGATGCATTACGTTTTTTTCTTTCCTTAATTTCAAAATATGTACTATTGAGCCCATCATTTCTCACAACAGAAAACACATCCAGCTCACCCTGCAAAATCAAGGAATCATACTGTAATTTCACTGTATATATCATCAGGCTTCCAACTCAAAAGTACCCCTAAACTGTTCTCTCTGTTATTTGCCTCATTTGGATCAAAGCTGATAGTACGTCACCATTCCCGCAAAGGCGTAAACAAATTTATTGCTATCATGGGATGCATTTCTTCGTGAAGCTTGTGTAAGAGAAGAAACACACTGAAATTTATAATCTATTGCAGGTAACAGTACATACGCACACTTCAGTTAACATAACCCTTCCCTATAAGGCTATAAATTTGTAGCTTTATTTATGTACGAGTTATTAAGAACTGAGACTTATGAAGGCTATTTTGAAATCGAATTTGGTGATGTTCCAAAGGACAGGGCCTCTATGTGACCTTTCGTCGAACAGTTGGGCGGCAGCATTGAAGGAAAAATTGAAGGGTTATTATGTTTTGAAAAGCTTCATTAGTTTATTAGATGGCCTAACCTAAGCAGGCCAAGGTTTTGTTAGCAATGGCGAGTTCTAATTTGAGAGAATTAAGCCATTGACTATGAATTTGACTTGGTCCAAACAATAAAGGAGGGAGAGGAGTTAAACGGACCGGATCTCACACTGCATGACAGGATACCAGACTGGATCTGAACCCTAGTTCGAAAGAAGCTGAACTGAAGCTTCTGGAAGGAATGTGAATTGCAAAACCGAAAGTAAAACTTCAGGCCTTTATAGGCCGTTTTAACCTAAGCCAGTGCCAGACGATTCCAGGCCAGGTATTATCACTAGTCAAGACTCTTAGGGACTGTTCGGCAAGCACGGATTAAGCCTCCTTAAGGCTTAATCTGCTTCATTTAGCTTTCTTAGCCGCTTAATCCCGCTGAACACCAATTCCTTAGCGCGGATTAAGAACACCTCATTTAGCCTCCTTTTGCCCGGATCTTAATCCCCTGCCCGAATTTTAAGGCACATATACCTCCTCCTTAAGCACTTAATCCTTCACCCGCGGATTAAGACAACCGAACATCGGTTCCTTAGCGCTCCTTAAACTCTTAATCCTTCACTCTTAATCCTTTGTTGCCGAACGGCACCTTAAGTTTTACTTTTGAAATTGCCCAAGAATCGACGGCGGCCTCTAAATTACAGGTCAGGGCAAAAATTCTGCAGCACGGAGTAGGTCCAATGGGCATTAGACCTACTTCAATTTCGACAGATTCCAACACCATCTAAATCGCTTTAAGATCTGTGTGAGTCTATTCTAGTTTTTATGCAGGGGCAGACGCGAGATTTCTGCCAGGGGGCAGAAATCAAATCAAATAACTTATTGGGTTCAAACCCATTAGCTAATCGAGTACAATTCAACATAACAAAAAAACCATCAACAATTCAACATCATAATAACAAATCAAGATAATAAAAAACATAAATTACTTGAAGAAATCAACAATTCAACATAATAAAAACAACTAACAATCCAACATCATAATAAACAATAAACATAACAAAAAAATAAGACAATCACTAGTACAAAAAACTCTTTCACTGACCCTTAGTCACTGACTGTTTTATTGTGTAACGTCGGTGTAGAGACTACATGGCAAAATCATAAATATGAATAATTTCAACACTCGATTGTTCACTTTTAAAAACCGTCGGTAAACCAACACCGACTGTTTTTTTTTTAATTGAAGCGTCGGTGTTGTTCGACCTTTCACCGACTGTTTTTTTAATTTAACAATCCTTTGAGAAGTAACTTTCACCGACTTGTTTTATTAGAGTAAGGGTCGGTGATGTTCGAACTTTCACCGACTGTTTTTTTTAATTTAACAATCGGTGTTGAGAAGTAACTTTCACCGACTGTTTTTTTAGAGTAAGGGTCGGTGTTGTTAGAACTTTCACCGATTGTTTTTTTAATTTAACGATCGGTGTTGAGAAGTAACTTTCACCGACTCGTTTTTTTTAGAGTAAGGGTCGGTGTTGTTCGAATTTTCACCGATCGTTTTTTTAATTTAACAATCGGTGTTGAGCAATCACCAACACCGATCATTTTTTTTAAGGGAAGTGTCGTTGTTGTCTCGACTTTCACCGACTGTTTTTTTAATATAACAGTCAGTGACTCTATTAATTTTACTTTCTTACTACTTTATTAATTATAAAAAAAAAAAAAAAAAATACAAGTACAAGAGAAACTACAAAATTCAGCAAACCGAGGGTAATAAAATAGACTAAAATTTTTATTTTGTTAATTAATTAATAAATTATGCAGCATTGTGAAATTAAAAATAAAAATAAAAGAATTGTAAAACTTATAATTTTTTTTTCTACATTTGTATAATTTTATAAAGACAACAATAAAACATAATACAAAAAATTTTGGAATTGTAACAATCACATCTTCCCGTTTAATGAAAATGAAAAAGACTATCCATTCACACCTTATAGTTTAATTAAATGATGACACATTAAATTATATAGCACTACATGCATGTTGCATATATGACTCTATATCTTCTATGCATGAACATGAAATATAAACTCTTGTTTCGTGAGTTAATGAAGATGTTCGGAAATATGTCGTCTGTGGGTTGATCGGAACCGTTTATATTAAAGAGTACTGCATTTATTGTCTTGCATTCAAATTTGATCAAAATTTGTTTTTATTTACCCATCCATCTAGTTGACCGAAAATTGAAACATCGTGTGGCTATAAACATTTTGTGTTGGATCGAACCTCATACATAATAAAACTTCTGATCTTTTATGTTGATTGCGTTCAATATTCTCTCTTGATCATTTTAAAATAGATTTAGAATGATTTCACTACAGATCGACCGTTGATTTCCCGTTTGAAAATGAACGATCCGATTTCAAACTTCTTTTTATATTGATTTTATTGTTAATTTTTTTGTAATTTTGGATTCACCGACTGTTTTTATTTCAGAATCGTCAGTGTTAACATCTTTACTGACTGTTTTTATTTTAAAACCGTCGGTAATGATATGCTGTAGTGACTGTTTTCGAAGCCGTCAGTGTTGGTAAAAAATTTAATTTCCGAAAATTTTCATTCCCCCCATTCTCTTAGGATCAGCCGCGCAAAAAATTTCATTTTTTCCTCCGCCAAACCCTTCTATTTCGCCAAACCCTTCTATTTCGCCAAACCCTTATAATTTCATTTTTCCCTCTGCCAAACCCTTCTATTTCGCCAAACCCTTATAATTTCATTTCAGAAAAGTAAATTTCATTTCTTTCCAAACTCTCGAGTCTCTCGCCGCTCAGCTGTTTCTCTCTTCCACTTCCCTTTTCGCCTCTGCCACCAGTCCGCTACTCGCGACTTCGCCCTTTTACTCAAGTAGGCCGTTTTTTGTTTCTTCCACTTCGCTTTGTGCTCCGAGCACACCTCAACCTTGCATCCGAGCACACCTCCGAGCACGCCTTCGCCTTGCCGTCTATCTCCATCTCTGAGGATTGAGCAGCGAGCACCTACCGGTTTGACACACTCTCTCTAGATATATTATTTTGGTTAAATAGTTGCTCAATTTTTTGAAATAATAATAAATTTAAATTTTGTGAAGTTTAGGGTTTATGTGAATTAAGGGTACGATAAACATGGTACAACAAATACCAAGCCAAATAAAAGATAAGAGTCAATTTTTTACAAAAATAAACGGCAATAAGCCAAATTTAAATTTTGGACGGTTGACTGCCTCATGTGGCCCTGGCAATAAGTTCTGGTTCTTTTTGTTTGTGCGTGGATACAAAGCACCCATTATCCTTAAAACCTAGAACAACAGAAACGAATTTGCATAATTGAAAGGCTTAACGATTTGGGAATTTTTGTGATTTGAAGAGTCGGTTTTCACACTAACTGAGGTTGAGAACTGATTTCTTTGGGATATGGTTGAGTTTTACAGCTTACTGTCAAGCATATGTATCTTCTGCAGTACATATTGGTGCAGCTATTTTGATATCTCTTTACATGGATTTGAACCTTGATGCCAATGCTTTCAACTGGCAAAGCATTAAAATTTTATACAATGCATATCTATGATGAACAGGGATGCAAAGTAGCAACAGTATGCATGACAGTATACAGTTTTTCATAGTTTTGAATTTTTGAAATATAACATGCCACAATTCTTGTAGGAAACTCCAATTGTATTGATTCCTTTTTTCTTATGTACCAGATTCACCAAATACCAGATTTTATGTATTTACGAATACAAATGTAAAATCTGAAAAATCTGAAATATCTAAAAATGGTCAATAGATCAGAATGGGAAAAGCTCCATTGGGCATTGAAAAGGGCAGGGAGAGAGGATCAACTTGAACACGCAGTGGAAGAAACAACTTGGCATCCTCACTCTCTCACACAATGTCAACGGTGCTTCAAAGAAGAAGAAGATTAATTCAATGAGAAGGGAAGGTTTGAAATGTCGAGTGAAGAGCAAGGTCTGATATGACCATTTGAAATTATAAAGGCAACTGGTATGACTGTCTTTTATATAGGAAAAGGCAACAGACATAAGATTAACAAAATATCGTTTTGAGATAAAATAAATTGCCCTTAAAATGTGAACAAATATTTGTGGGCACTATGCATGACTGTCTTGACATAGGTGAAGAAATTTTGAGAGATCTAAGAGGAATCACCATGGCAACAAACAGGTGCATTCTCAAGTAAATTTTTTTTCTTATATATCTTCGTAGTGTCTACATATTATTGAATATTATTTTCTTTGTTCAACCAAAGGACATACGGGCTCCTTTTTGACTGGTTATATCCGTATCACATGCCACTGCTTTTGAAAGGTGATTTTATTTAACTAATTTTTATAAATTATATATTGTGATTTTTATAAATTATATATTGTGATTCTGTAAGGTGATTTTATTTAACTAATTTTTCAAGGGAAATTGTCCAGGTTACAGCACCTCTGTTGAAGTTCATGGTAGAGTTTCCTCTGAACAAGGCTCAAAGGCTGACATTTGATTGCTCTTCTTCAAATGAATCCTCAATTTGTATTCATGCAGTGTGATTTACCGACAGAAAAATATACGCCGACGCAACTTCATGTAATAACACGACAGTGGTGTGCATTTTTCTTGGACAACTTATAAACTATTTATAAGAAATGCAATGTTGTTAACTTCATATGTATATTTTGTAAGTGTGTTATGTAAATTTTGTTATAGTATATTTTTTTGTGAATGAAATATAAGTAGTGTTTATATTGTATTGTCTTTTGTTTGTGTTGTTCAAATTATTTGCATGATATTTTATTTAATTTAGATGAATGCGGAATAGTAATATATTGCTAGCAAAAAATATGGAGGCTAGCCTCGATACAAATAGAACCATGCCAAAATTTTATGCAAACATCGACTGTTTTTATCACTAATTATTGATTGTTTTTTAGAACTACACCGACTGTTTTTTAAAGAAAACAGTCGGTGTAGGTGTCCAACACCGACCGTTTTTTTTAAGAAAACAATCGGTGTAGGTGCCCAACACCGACGGTTTTTTTAAGAAAACAGTCGGTGTAGGTGCCCAACACCGACGGTTTTTTAAAGAAAACAGTCGGTGTAGGTGCCCAACACCGACGGTTTTTTAAAGAAAACAATCGGTGTAGATGTGCAACACCGACGGTTTATTTGAACAATCGGTGTTGAATGTCTACACCGACCGTTATTTACCGACCCATAAAGAATACCTATATCGGCGGCGCCATCACCGACGCCTCAATAACAGGTCGGTATAGGGATTTTTTAACAGTCAGTAAAAGTGTTTTTTGTACTAGTGAATCTCCCATAATAAAAAACAACACTAATATCCTTTTACATATTAAAAAACACTAAAAATATAATACTATATAGTAGACAATCGAGTCGATGAATCGAGAATTCCTTGACAGGGCTTCATTTTTTGAAACATTTCCATGATTCTTTCATTGCTCACCCTCTTGAATAAATTCTTCTCAAGGAAAGCAACCAAACAATCATTCATCCACTGATCTCCCATGCTACTTCTCATGTAGGATTTTACCAAATTCAATGTCGAAAATGTCTTTTTGACACTAACTGTAACTACCGACAATATCAAACTCAATTTCACTAACTTGTAAAACAATGGATGAACATTGTGCCTATTCGTTTTCACCAATTTTTTAGAAAGTTCAAGTATGATGCTTACCTCTAAAAAAGTTATATCATCTTTCACATCCAAAATGTAATTCTCTAATTGACTCTTTCGGAGAGAAAGCTCGAATTGGTTGAAATCAGAGAGATAAAATTGAGCTAATTAAACTAACTCGTCAATGTCAAATGATAAAAAAGAGTTTCTGGAATCTAAACATGACATACAAATAAGAAGTTAACTATTTTTTTCCGTGAATCTATCATTAAGTTCACGCAATTACATATCAATAACCGTGTTAAATAGATCAAAACGATAATAATGCAAATTAGTTGTGGATGTTGGGTACCTTGGGTTATCAAAGAACTCTTCCTCCATATTTGGAACTTTGATATGATGTTTCTCACAAAATACACACACATCTTTGAATAATGATTCCCAACCACTATCCCTCATGTTTTGCAACCGAGATTTAGTAATTTTCACCAATCGAATAGCATTTACCATAAAAAATACAAAGGGGCAATTTGAGACGGATTTTCTTAAAAGAATGTAAACTCACAATTAAAAAAATAGGAGATATGCGGTGTGCGGTGCTCCAAGTCAAAAAGAGAAGCTACGTCAATTTTGTTTTCCCAAAGCCAAATCGATTCTAATCAGAGAGCTGCGCGTCGCGACTTAGGTTTTTATTTTAATTTAGAGAGCATTGAGTGAAAGAGAGAGAGACAGATAGAGAACGACAAACTGCGACTTAGGTTTTCTTTTCTTTTGTTTTTTTTTCCAGCGGAGACCGTCTCAGGCCCTCAGCGACTCAAAACGTTTTTTTAATAGGCCCGTTAAATTTTGGGCTTATTGGGTCTATAAAGGGGCAAGAAAAATTCCAGGGAGGCAGACACGAATTGGGCCTATTTTTTCCAGTAAAATCTAAAATCCAGGAGGGGCAGCCCCCCCCCCCCCTCACCAACCCCAAGGATCCATCTCTGTTTTTATGCCAACAGATCTTAAAAGCTGCTCAGATAGTGTTGGAGTCCATTAAACCTAAAAGTAGGTCTGATGTCCATTGGACCTACTCCTTTCTGAAAATTTTGATACAATGTTTAAAAAGTTATGGCACAGATCAGAAAGAACCCTCATACAAATTACAATGTTTTTTGTGTTTAAAATTATCAAATTTCTATAACATGCCACAAGTTACAAGAGTACATAAAAGATAAGGACGTCAATGGGTACAATACGGATAGGGTGGAAGTATTTTCACACAAAAAATTACATAAATAATATAACAAAAGCAGAACCAAAACATTCCTACTTCTTAAACTACAACTTATTAACTTGGCCGTGGAACTCAAAGTCTTATTGTCGAAATCAATTGCATTCAAAATCACACATTCCATACATACATCTGCATACTTACAACAGAAACTAAAGCAATTCTAAATTTATTCCCAGGTAACATTTCAAAAGAGATTCGAATCATTAAAAAAAATGCTTTATTTAATTTAATTTAAGCATGACATAATGGATTGGTTATAAACTTCTAAATTAAACAGTATATTATAAAACAAATTATTCTTAAATACATAAATTAAGTAAATTACCTTGATATTTTTGTAAACCCATTTATTCTCAGGATTAGAGAAGGAAATTTGTCACAGCGTGACTAGTCACGTCATGAGACATCACGTTACGTCACGTGTGTTAATTACGTGACGTGACTCGCGTGACGCGTGACGTGACCACATTCTAGTGAAAATATACGTCACGTCACGTCACGTTACGTCACGGTATGAAATATAGAATATCCAACTTTTTTTATATGTATAGAGTATTCAGATTTTTATTTTAGTGTAAGTTCAGTGATATTGGTATTCATGTAGTACTGATTTTTATTTCTTTAGTTTAGTCTAATGAATGTTTGTAATTTGAATTTTTAAAGTAATTAATTATTAAGTTTAGATCTAGATTGTCCAATTTAAATCTGCACGAATATGAAGATCCCATGAATCACAGGTGTGGACCAGATTGTTCTCAATTATGATCAGACGGTTTGAAGATAAACTCAAAATATGAGGTACTTCCGGAATAAGTATTTTTTTTTTTATATATTTAAACAAAGCAGCTTTGTCTTCATGCAGTTAACAAACCATATACAACGCTTTTTGATTCTGTAGTCTGTGTGCTGCATGAAGTTAAATCTACTCTGTTAAAAAGTTTACCCGAAAATTCGCGAATGGCGAGAACAGAGAAGTAGTGAACCAACAGTTTTATCAAGTAACCCTTCAATATTTCCAAAATACAAATCAACTCCTCTAGCCAGGTTTCTAGTTTCTTCCGAGCATGCCCATTTTTGCGTGACCGACGTGTCCACCACCTATTTGGCGATAGTGCGGGGGCGAGTATTATTTGTGCTTTGAGAGTCGTGAGAACAAATTTGAACGATGGGGATTTTCCAAAAAGTCATGCAAAAATATGAGATATCTCAGGGGTTACGAATTCAATTTCCCCAGCAAATAATCTCAGAATTTTGCTTGCTAATTGCTATGATAAGTCAGTTAACTTGCTAATCTCAAAATATAAGTCAGCAAACTGTCCGATTTAAGTCAGCAAATAATCTCAGAGTAAGTCCGATGGCCATCGGACATACTTTGATTCGATGAGTGTAATGACCATTGGATTACATCAAGATTGTGCGAACAACATTAATATTCGTGCAGATTTGTTCCGATTTCCGTTTGCACAAATCTTCATGCTAATCGTAGGGTGTTAGAGCTAATTGAACATCAAAGTAGGTCCGATGCCCATAGGACCTGCTCCTATCTGAACCACCACAAAAGATCTGGACTAATTGTTATCCAATTTCCCGTACGGCCCCATGGCCTAGACGCATAGGGACTTCCAATAATCTCTACAAACGGGCCCCACGTGACTAAGCACTTTTCCTAGATCAGATATTCTGTGCAGAGAAAACTATAGCGGTTTATGACACATGACGTCTAGGAATAAAACGCTATAGTTTCCCTAGATCAGATATCATGGAAAAATCATAACTTGTTATAGAGAGAAAACAAATGGATAAGTCACATAAGATCATTATGCATTCCCACCTGGCGCCAAAGTTCCAAATACCTTCTCTCCCACACGTGTCCTAATCCAATGAGTCGTATTCTCGCAGGTAACAAAATAAATCAATTTTAATTCAAACCGTCCGATAAGAATTCGGGTCAATTCAGTCCCTTTCATGTTCGTGCAGGTACTGATTGGACGGTTATGATCTAGAAAGGAAATATTCTGTTACCTTAGGGAATGATTTATAATCGATCACTCTCATCAATTCACACTATATTTATCTCTTTCTTTTTCTCTTCGATCCACAATCCCTCAATGTCTCTGCTCCAGCTGCCCCACCATATTTTACTCTCTCCTCCCTCTTCTACCTCGCATCGAAGCGGCAATGGCGATTCAAGGTGTTCTCATTTTCGACCATTTGTTTCCATCAGAAAGAGAGGAGCAAGATCGTTGCTCCGATCCGTGCGGATTGAGGCAATGGCGGATCAAGCTATGCAAAAGATGAACTTGAATGAGTATATGGTTACTTTGGAGAGACCTCTCGGGATTCGCTTTGCTCTTTCGGCCGATGGCAGAGTCTTTGTTCACTCTATGCAAAGAGGGGTATGAATATGCTTCTACTTTGTCTGAATTTTTCTGATTTTGTTCCAGTTGGGTAAGCAAATACATATACTGGTATGAACAAACCCAAATGATGATGTTTTTTCTTTTGATTGGTGTAAAATTTCATATATGCGCCTCAAAAACATCGAAATTACGTCGCCCTTTAAAATTGATGATATTATATTTACCCTTCTAAATTTCAAAAACCAAACAAATTTGCCCAATTTTTTACCTTTTTTCTGGTTTTGTTCCAGTTGGGTAAGCAAATATATATAATGGAATGAACAAACCCATTTTTCTTCCATTGAAAAAAAAAATGAAGAAGTTTTTTCTTTGATTGGTGCAAAATTTTATATATGCCCCTCAAAAACATCAAAATTACGTGTTCCCCCTTCTAAATTAATAATATCATATTTACCCTTCTAAATTTCAAAACCTCAGAAATTTGCCCAATTTATTGCCTTTTTTCTGGTTTTGTTCCAGTTGGGTAAGCAAATACATATACTGGTATGAACAAACCCATATTTCTTCCATTGAAAAAAAATTATGATGCTTTTTCTTTGATTGGTGTAAAATTTCATATATGCCCCTCAAAAACATTTGAAATTACGTGTTCCCCCCTCTATAATTCATAATATCTTATTTACCCTTCTAAATTTTAAAAATAAGCATAAATTTGCCCAATTTATTGACTTTTATATTAGAATCATTTTAAATTTATGAAGTTCCTATTTTACGTTTTATTAAAATATAAAAATACGTAGTCAATGTAAGAAAATGTTCAGTCTTTTAATTGGGCTGGTTCTAAAACACTAAGAAAGAAATTAAATTGTCTCCACATAACCAACAAATATTACAAATTTGTGCTTCCACCCTCGTACATTCTCTAAATTTGCCAATTTTTTTAAGGGAAATGCAGAGAAGGCAAGGATCATTATGGTTGGAGATACAATTAAACTAGCTAGTGGTTCCTCAAATGGTAGTTTTGTCGAAATAAAAGACTTACAAGATACACAGTACTCTCTCTCTTCTCATTCCTTTCTTATTTTTTTAAATTTAATCTTTGAAAATTCTAATTTTATGAACACTTATTCCCACAATTACTGTTGAGTTGTATGGAGTTGCCTCTAATCATAGTGACAAATGAATTATTCGGGTCCGGTTCGGCGGGGTCAAAATTCATGATTCGGAAATAATTCGGGTATAATTTGGGATAATTCGGAATTATCCAGACCGAAGATTTCAGTCCACAAAGAAGCAAAAAAAAAGTAATAAAAAGTTCCGCAAATAATTCGGGAAAGTTTTGTAAAATTCACAAATTATTCGCAAATATTTCGGTCAACCGAATAATTGGTCGTTTGGTTTGCCATCACAAAAAAAAGAAGGAATTATTCACAAATCTTGTGACTATGCCGCTAATTGCTTTTTAACTGTATATTGTTCTTTGTTAAATGTTGACAAATTTGGTGCATTATGTATTACATATTTAATTAGGTTTTGGATTCAATTACTTTTTGTTTCAGAAATATAATTAATGAAGCCTCGGGTCCATGTAGCCTTGTGCTAGAAAGACCTTTTACTCCTTTTCCACTCCATGAGTTACCTCTATATGCAGATTATAATATACTATTCAACAAAGGCCGTGTACCTCTTACTACATGGAACACTAAATTTGTACAAACCTCCTATCTAAAACTCAACTTAAACGGAAACGGGAACGTAAACGGAAACGGAAATGGAAAGGAGGGTTTTGCTATCTTTTCACCTCAGCTTCTTTCTCCTAGCGGGTGGGCCCAACTGTCAGGAGAGAGAAACGGGACAATGAAAAGTTCTAAATTAAAAACAGAGATTATTGCTAAGTGGGCTGAAGATGGGGGAGGGGAGACCAATTGGTCTTTTGGGGGATTCCCTTTGGAGGAGTATATTAAAGCTCTCGACCGAGCAAAAGATGAGTTGAGTTATAACCATTCCCGTGGAATGCAGTATAGCAAGGTATGAAGGCATTTCATTGTACTTTTTATTTTATTTTTTTTGCCAATTAACTAGGCCTCCTTTCAACCAAGTATTTTTTTTGACTAATTTTTTTTTTCTAATTTAGATTACCGAACAAATATATGTTGGGTCATGCATACAGAGAGAGAAAGATGTGGAGACCTTGGCTAATGATCTGGTATTTTTTTTAATTCAAATGGCTAACACTATTGTTTGTTAGTTTCTGGAAGATTAGTTAATATATATTGTTTATTTGTAGGGAATTACAGCTGTACTTAATTTCCAGAGTGAAAGAGAACGCATCAATTGGGGAATAGATTCGGGTTTGATTAATCAATCTTGTAAAGATAACAATATCTTGATGATTAATTATCCTATTAGGTTCTCTCTCTCTCTCCCAAATTTTGAAATTTTCTAAGGATCAAAAACTTAATTACAAAATTTTAGGGACATGAACAAAACTTCGCTCATATTGATGGCGTCTTGTTACTTGCTTCTTTGAAATTCAAAATTATTAATTGTGTATTATAAATTAAAAAAAACTATAAATTTCCATTTTTTTCAGGGAGATTGATTCGGCAGATCTGAGAAAGAAATTACCCTTCTGTGTGGGGCTTTTACTGAGACTCCTGAGAAAAAATTACAAAATTTATGTAACATGCACCTCTGGTTTTGACCGATCTCCTACATGTATAATTGCATACTTGCACTGGATTCAAGACACAGCTCTTCATGCAGCATTTAATTTTGTTACTGGGCCCCATGTTTGTCGACCCAACAGGTGATTTTAGAATTCTCAGTTTTAGGTTTGTTTTGTTTATTTTCTCTTAAGAAATTGTACATGCCCTTGTATAGTATCAAATATCATGCTTACACATGCAAATGAAAATACTCTATATACACTTGCTAATGTAGTGTTATTAGTTTGTACGAAGAATGGTAGAAAGACGGAATTTTTGGCCAGCACAGTTTGTACTGATATTCATTATTGTTACCTAGTATTTTTACTTTTTTTTACCAGTATGGTAAGTAGTGGTAATTAGGGGTGTTCATTGGATCCATTTTATTTGTTTTTCAACCGAATCAACAAATTCTGGATTAAATGTTTCAGTTTCAATTTAATTTTAAATAAAATTGGTTTTTTATGTTTGGTTTGGTTTAATATCTCTTATATCGGTTCAACCAAACAAACCGAAATGTACTTGCTATTTACTTGAATTACTTTAGTTTTTATATTCGGTTCGGTTTAATCTCTCTTATTTAGGTTCGACGGAACTGGTAATTTAATTATTGATATTTGTCCAGTCCATATGTTGATCCTTAATTAGTGGAAAATGAAAGGGCAAAAAATCAACTAAAAAAGAAAAATTAGATCATCTATTAGTTTTACTGAGGTGTCTGTTGATGAGCAAACATTATTTTGTGAATGCAGAGTTGCAGTTGTGTCGGCCACGTGGGACCTAATAGCAATGGCCAATGTGAAAAACCAAGAGAGACCCCCAACCCATTCTGTTACTTTTGTCTGGAATAACAGTCGTGAGGTAATAACAGTCTTGATTGCAATGGCCAATGCATGCTTGCTTGCTAAAATAGGAGAAATTCAATTTACAATTATTAAGTTGTACAAAAAGCAGTATCTATTGCTTTGCTAATATCTTTACAATATTTTAGATTGGTAGAAAATCACTTGATATAAAAATTCTAGACCATTCAAAAGTAGTGATTTTCTACCTAACTAAAAAATAGTAAAAAAATCTAAAAAAAAATGTAAAATTTGATAAACAAGTACAATTTTATATGGGGATCATGTTGAACGGTTCAGATCGACTATTTGGACTTTAAAACCAAAGATATTGATCCATAGTATGGACCAATCCGTGCTATGCATTGTAACATAGCCTCAAGAATTTTTTTTGCTGAATTTCAAACTTGTACAGGGAGAGGAGGTGTTTTTGATAGGAGATTTCACAAATAACTGGAAGGATAAAATCCCACTCGCTTATAAAGGCGGGACCCGTTATGAGGCTGAAGTCAGACTACGACACGGAAAGTATGACCCAATTGCCATTGATCTTATTTTGTGTACAATTTAATTGCTGGAGTCTTAACTTTCCTTTTTTTCTTTATATTAATATTTTTTTTCAGATACTACTACAAGTTTATAGTAAGTGGTCAATGGAAGCACTCGACCTCATTGCCATCAGAGCATGATGAGCATGGCAACATCAATAATGTTATTAGGGTTGGTGATATTGCCCAAATACGCCCCTCCTCTAAGCACCTCCATATAGCTGTACGTATTTTATATTTACTTATATAATTGGTTGAAATTTGATTAAGATATTTACTCATATATTTACTCATATAATTGGTTGAAATTTCAAATTATATTTACTCATATATTTGGGATAAATTATAAGTTTCTCTTTCCAGTAATGCCCCAGCTATATCAGTCTAGGTTTGTTTTTATTTCTGTATTTCTAGAAACAAGGAAACAAAGGACCTGACCTTTGAATTTTAATATTTTTATCACAATTTAACATGATAAATATTTTAGTCTATGTATCTTAGCACCATGTTGTGACAACTGACAAATCTCAGCTATACATTCATCTTTGCTTTTATTATATACCAGTTTTTAGATGCGAAACAACATTTTCATATTTTTTAAATTTGACATGTTGTAGGATCCGTTGGCAGTTAAGGTCATAGAGAGGCCGCTAACAGAGGACGAGAGGTTTTTACTGGCTTTTGCGGCACGACGTATGGCCTTTGCTATCTGTCCCCTCAGATTATGCCCTAAATAATCTCTCTCTCTCTCTCTCTTAGCTATAGAAATCTGTTCTTTAGAAGAAGGCCTGGAATGTTTAGCAATAGCTTTTTTTTTTTTATTGTAATGTAAGTGGCATCTTTCTAATTTTGTGATTATGAAATAATACTGCACGAGTCCTTTTGATGAGAAATAAAAACTTGTGTTTTAATTTGATCATCAGAAGAAGGTCCATTCTGGGTGTATATGCTCTAAAACTGTTCTATATTTTGTTGGTTATTTCTTGTTGTTGTTGGTTCTTTAGTATCTTTACAAATGTCTTCTTAGTTCAAGTTCATTTTGTGTACAGGCTGTTTGGTACCGGTATTGTAAAGAACTTATTAGTTTCAATGGATTTTGTTTAGCACAAATTTTTTTTTTTTTTTTTTTTATATATTGATATTGTAGAATTAACAGTAGTGCTACAGTACTACAGTACTACAGTATATAGATATTTAATTTCTAATAGGAGATATTACAAAGTACATGCACTCTACAATGTACAACATATATGTATATCTTTACTATGGTATATATTGATATTTTTACAAATTCACCCTCAAGGAATAGGAGATATTACAACTTTGCCGATAGCTCGACCGGTTTCAAGATAGGAGAATGCCTCAACCACTTGAGAGAAAGGAAAGGGACCTTTTGGGTCAATAACGGGTTTAACCTTGCCGCTTTCCAAAAACGGGTTGAGTTTTGTCAATGCAGACCCGTCAGAAGTTACCACGAACCGAAATCCAGGTGGAGTGACAGCACCTGTCAAAGCAACCACACTTCCCCCTTCTTTTATTGCTTTCACAGCCTTCTCACATTGTCCTAAAAACATGACATGCAAAAAAAAAACTAATTAATACTCCATTTCATGTCAAATTATAGCTATCTTTTACTAGAGAACTAGAGAGCACTTGTGAAGAAAATTTGTTACAAGAGATGTCAAAAAGTTATTACCGACTGCATCGTATACTACATCAAACTTCTCCGGTAGTTCCTCGAAGTTTTCCTTTGTGTAATCTATTGCCAAATCTGCTCCTAAGCTCTTCAACAGCTCCAGTTTTTTTGTACTTGCAGTTGCCGCAACTCGTGAAGCGCCAAATACATGCTTTGCTAACTGTTATACCGAAAAAAAATAGCCACAAGTTATCTCAATCAGTTTAATGTATTGAAACATGCACTTTGTTAGAGAAATTGGTGCTTTACCTGGATGACTAACGAACCGACCCCACCGGCACCACCCAAGACAAGAATTGATTTACCGGGTCCGAACCCGGCCCGTTCTAGCCCTTCGTTTGCCGTCTCGATCGCAAGTGGTAGCCCTGCTGCTTGAGAAAAATCCAAGTTTTTGGGTTTCAAAGCGAGTAATTTCTCTTCTACTGCAACATACTCAGCCAGAGACCCGTATTGCTTCGGGCCATCCAATGCCTTCTCACTTACATCTCCATATACTTCATCTCCTTCTTTGAGGCCTTTTACTTGACTACCCACCTTCACAACTGTACCGGCCACATCATATCCTGGTACCGTCTACTGATATAAATTACTATTAGTATAATTTCTTTGATGTATGCATGTGATTGCATTTTTTTTTGGTGTGTACTTTGTACAAAAATTATATCAAGCAGCAAGTACTAATTCCAATTAATCCCCTCAAAACATGAATTTTGTACTTTTTGGCATTTTTTTTATATTTTACAATCATTTGCTTTGAAATCACCATTATTTATCATAAGTTCATAACCTTGTATCACCTACTGATAAAATGAATAATATTCTAAGCATGTTTGAACAACCCTAAAATTAGATAGTATAGTTTGTATACATGCATGACTTAATGCATCAGTCCTCCAAAAAGGAAAAAAAAAAAAAAAAAACTTGTTTTATATGTTTTACATGTAAGTATTTTCTTGTAAGAACAATTTTACCAAATGCCACTCACCGGCAATGGAGAGTCAGTGGCCTTAAATTTGCCGAGCCGTCTCTTAAAATCGACCGGATTTAATGCAGCTGCAGCCACCTTAACTAAAACTTGGTCCTCTTTCATTTCTGGTACCGCCACACTCTCATCAAATCTCAACACGCTCACATCTCCATAATCATCATACACCCAAGCCTTCATTTTCACCGGTACAGCCTCGCCGGAGACTGTGGTACTGGAAGGAGAATTAGCCACTTTCAGAGGGGTAAATTTGGCAACTGGGTTATTTGTCAGAGGAAATTTGGTCTTGAAATTGAATGATTTGAGGTTAAATTTTGGTGGAATTAATGGAGAAATGAGTTTGGGTTTGAATAAGGTTGTGCAAGAAGAGGAGGAGAGAAGAGCATCCATTTCTTCAGACCTTAATCCCTTATGGTTACAATTAAATGCTTTATCTTTTTAAAAGTATTGAAAGGAGGTTTTCTTTCATGTTATAACAAAATATATATGTATGGTCACCGGTCGGTAAGGATATGAAACCAAAGATGTGGTCACATTTGTTTTTTGTCTACTTGTATGAGTTGTCTCCCTTCTATGTTACCCACCTGGATAAACCACATACACAATTTATCATTAAATTAGATTAATTCTGAATTATTTCCTGTTTTCATGCACTAATTTTATTCTTTATATTTACATTTTTTTGAATAAGTTCAAGAGGTTGAAAAATGAATTATTTTGATGTGTTTAATAATTTGTTTTTATTAGTTTTCAACATCTTAATCTTATATAAAAGAAACTTGTTAAAAATTGAGGCATTGATTTGTGAAGTGCATCAACAAGTTTACAGCTGCAAGCTTCTTTACATTTTGGTTTCTCATTTTAAAGCTACTGCTAGGATCAAACCTAATTGCTTTACAATTATATTAATTCTATTTTCCCCTAATTTTATTAAAAAAATAGAAAAAAAATCTCACAAAATATTTATTAAATCTATACTATTAATGGCAGTCAGAGTAAGTCACAACTAAGCTTAGACAATACTACATAAAAAAAAAAGAGTGAGCCTATGGTACTATGCATATCACGATTTAGTTCGTAATATGAATCAATATTTTTATTTTCAAAGTCCTAACGGTCGATCCAAAATGTTTAAAATGATTTTCATATGAATATGTACTTGCAGACCAAATTTTATATTTTTTAGAATTTTTTTTGTTATTTTTTAAGATAGGTAGACAATCACTGTTTTTGGATGGTCCACAATTTTCAGATCAAGTAATTTTTCATCTATTTTAAAAAAATAGTAAAAAAATTCTAAAAAATATAAAATTTGGTACGCAAGTAGATATTCGGAAGGAGATCATGTTGAACAGTTTGGATCGACTATTAAGATTTTAAAAACATAAATATTGACTCGTATTAGGGATCAACTCATGCATAGTACCAGAGACTCGCTCTAAAAAAATGAAAAATAAATGCAGCTTTCCAACGAGAGCAGCCAACCCGGCATTAGTAAAGCCTCCCGTCGCACTCTGACGACCCGCAGTAACACTTCTTAACCTTTTCATTTCCCATCGAATCACGCACCTCTCCAATGGTGTAGTTGTAATGATAGGCCATCTCTTGCATTGGCGGTATATTCTCCGCTGCGAAAAGCATTACATGAGGCATCCTCTTGTCATCATGATCAAACAGCACGTTTTGCGCGTATAAGTTCGGGGTACAGCTGTGGTTTATGAACCGCCCCACGTTCCCCATCTCCGCTGCATCGATCGTGAACCCCTCTGATGCGCTGGCCCCACTCGCCGAAGACCCGAGACCCGGTATAAAACTCGGCAACCCTTCCCATAATGTCACATCATCATAGTTGTGCCCAATGTCAAATAAGTATTCATCATTGTCTCTCTTTTCGGCCTCCTCATCCTGCAATAACTCCCCTACATACTCGCAAATAAAACTACCAGAGGGAATTGAGCTTAAAGAGCGGACACCCCAGCCTCGAGATTCGGTTTTAAATATCTCTAATGTGAACTTGATCCCATTCTGACTCACCCGGTTGTAGCATGAAGGAGGGCACCGGCACGATGGCCCACACTCGTATATCAGCGGTCTCGCTTGAATGATTGCACCGTTGAAATTGAAAGCAATCTCACCCCCATTCTTAGCTGCACACGAGCATTTCTTTGAACTGGAGCATTTGCCAGTACAGTCACAACCCTTTGGAGGGATTTTTTCATACCAGGTCGGGTATATGATACTGGTTACATACTTAAATGTCGGGGGTTTCTCATCATCTATTGTATTAATAGCACATATTGGTATCTTCTCTTTTCCCTGAGAGATATCTGGTACACAAAGACCTTCTCTGATTTTACATTTTTTGGATTTGGTAGCGACATGGAGACCGAGTTCGGGTTGACCCGGCATCCTTTTCAACCTGTATTTAAAAACCTGGGAGATGTACTCTTGCCCGTCAATTTTATGTTTCTGAGGTTCTTGCCAGAATTCTTCTACCATATAAAGACCATCGTATGTGAATGTTTTCACCACCTTGATACCAGTATCACGGGTGTTCAACCCGTGAATGACCCGCACCGGCATTTTCATTTCCATGCTGTTCTTTAAGGCGAGGTTACCTTTCTCGAGTTTTTGATCTTCCGGTTTCGTCCTCTGCCCTTTCCTGCCAGCTGGCTGACCACCGGACCCGGTATAGATGAGCACATCAGAGCCATCCATTCCGTCAGAGTATCCACCTGATGCAACAATACTGGTTGCAACCGGCATTCCGTTGACTTTGGTCCAGTCAATGCCGCACTGGAGAGGCCGGTGGAGGCCAATCAAATGGAGCTCCATTCGGTACCGGAACTCATCTCCCACTTCCACACCCGGTACATGACCCACTACATGGTTACCCGGGTCAACATACTCATCAGACTTTTTAACAATCTCGGCCGCTCTGAGATCATTCCGGTTGGCTAACTTTGGTTTTTTTGACTGAGATCCTGTTTCAGTTTCGTCCTTTTGTGGTTGTTTACCAGACCCAGATTCCTCCTTTCGTAATAACACTCTACATACTGTTTGAAATAAACGAAGGATTTTTTTCACCTTACTACGTGCATTCAACAATCTCTCGCCATCAAAGGGTGTTACCGGTGGTAAGGTCAGAGTCATCAGGTCAGGTAGCTGTGAGCTTATTGGGTTATCATCCTTAAAGAATCGGATACTCTTTTTGGCAACTTTTCTTCCTTTTTTCTTTGTTTTGCTTTCTGAAAGGCAGGGTTTCAAGGAACGTGAAACCGACTTTTTGGCAGAGACAGCAGGACGTATTTGAGATAGTGCGATGGTCTCACTGGTGCAAGGATCCATTGTGGCATTTTCATCATTGCATATACGTAATGGATCAATTGCCTCACTGTTATCACGCCTTTGTCCCAATTTTGGACCAGCATTCTTTTTTGCTAAAACCTTCGGTCTTGAGACAATTTTCTTCTTTCCTGTTGAACCAACACTCTTATCCATTTCTGGCAAGCTCTCTGAAAAGATGACAATCGCTTTTGATTGCTGAGAATCTATATTTACACCTATCTCTGCATCTGATCTACCATCATTGCTTGCGGTAACTTGTTCTGAGTTAGGTTTCTCAATTGCAACAGCTTCAACAATGTCTGGTTCAGCAGTTGCACCATTTACCAGTGATTCTTCACATTTTGGTTTCTCTACAGCATCCGGTCTACCCTCATTGCTTGCTGTAACTTGTTCTAAATTTGGTTTCTCGATTGCAACACCTTCGACAATTTCTGGTTCAACAGTTGCACCATTTACCAGTGGTTCTTTATCCATACTGTCAAGTTGACATTTTGGTTTCTCATTTGTAACACCAATTTCAAAATTCTCCATGGACTGTTTTTTCTCAACAACTATAAATTCTTGAACCTTTGATTCGGATTCATCATCAGTACTACTATGCCCATTGGCCTCGATTTCACTATCTGCATTGTCACTTTGCTCATTCGCCTCAATCTCACAATCTGCATTGTCACATTGCTCATTCGCCTCAATCTCATCCTCATTTTCTTCATGGTTTGTTTTGTGAGAGCTTAACAGATAGGATTCAACAGGTTGTGGGTCAATTAAACCAAGAAAGAAATCAGGTTTCCTGCCACAACCATGCGGAAATCGACGGATTGCTGAAACTGCCCTTCTTTTAGGTGGAGGATAAACCTTGGAATTCATCCATCGCTTACTACCCAAATCCTCCTTCTCCTTCTCTTTCTCCTTCTCAGCCAATAGGTTTTCATTTGGTACCCTAACAGCCTCTTGATTCAAATGATTACCATGTGACTCTCCATTAGCAACAGGAAGATTGTCAATTTTTCCCTCAGGAGGAGGACGAGATTCAAGGAGTTGGTTTGCATGATCAGAAACAAGAGTAGGACCATTTACAAGTGGTTCTACATTTGTAACAGGGATATTGTCGATTTTGCCCTCAGGAGGAGGAGGAGGAGGAGAATCAGCAGGGGCAGTAGGAGTGGACGGAGTGAGACTAACCGGGGATGAGAAGGAGGGAGGCGGAGACGGCGGAGGAGGAGGCGAAGGTGGAGAATGGTCGGAGAGGGTGGGAGGGGGAGGCGGAGGAGGAAAGCGACCGCAGCCAGGAGGCCACCGACGAACGGCGGAGACATGGCGAGGTTTGAGATTGCGCACCGATGGTACGTCGGAGATCCGTCGCGGAGGTTTGGGCTGAGGCTCAGCGATCGCCACCGCTGCTCCGTCCATCTCTCTCTTTTCTTTTCTCTCTCAGTAGTAATTGGGTCAAAGTGAGAATATAAAGAAAAAGAATTAGTAGTTATTGCAAGAGAGAATTCATATCGAATTCGTATCAAAAGGTAACAAAATATTTCTGTTTGGATCTGGGCTGTTCAATCAGAATCTGCACGACTATTAATGTGGCCCCTGTGTTCCACCTATAACTGGATTAGTCCGGATTCCGATCGGACGGTCATAATTTAAACAAAAATATTCTATTACCTCTGAGGATATATAGATTCATATTCCCTAAGGTAACAGAAATTTTGAGTTTAGATCTTGACAGTTCGTTCTGCTTTAGCACTAATATTAAAGACGAGCCTGATTGGTCCGGATTTTGATCAGACGGTCTGAAATCTAAACACCAAATTTGAGTTACTTCAGAGATTCCTGACTCGTAATTGGATGGAGATCGGAGAGGAAAAAAAAAACATGTAAATTTGACGTTGAATTTATATGATTTTTTTATTTAGAATAATCCGTAGGCATGCACACATAAAACATCTCACAATCCTACCTACCTACCTATGCGAGATCGAATCTCTACAGTAAATTGTGATCAACATCCAATCAAAGTCCTTGTTTGTTACTTCAGTTTACACAGTTTAATATTACAATATATAGAAGATATATAGCTGAAAGTCATGTTATAATTGCAATGTCAATGTTGTACCTTTTTGTCTAGTACTGCCAACTTTTTTTTAAATAAAAAAAATTTACTTTTCATCAATTAATGGATAGATGTCATGATAATATTCATAATCTTTTTCTATAATTTTTTTTACCTAAAATTAAAACGTGACAAATGAACTTAAATTGATGTGACACAGCAGTCAGGAAAAAACAATGACCTGAAATAATGTCCTGAAAATGTGATCTTAGACAACTGTAAGGTCAATATCATTTTTTTTAAAGACCGTAACAAAAAAAAAAAAAAAAAAAAACCGGTGACCTGTGACCGGTTAGCACTAGTTTGTTTTCCTTTAAACATCAAGCTCTCTCCTCCTCATTAACTTCCTTCAAAGCACTCCCTAAAAAGCAAATTTTCTCAGGGAGAAACTAAGAGAGAGAATCTAGAAAGAGATGAAGGTTATACTGAAGAACTATGTGACCGGCAAGGTGAAAGAGAGCGACATGGAGGTGGTACCAACGGAGGCCGTCGAATTGAAGGTGCCAGAGGGATCGAAAGATGCGATTGTTCTGAAGAACCTCTACCTCTCGTGTGACCCTTACATGCGGAGCCGCATGACTAAGCACGACACACCGTCCTATGTTCCCGACCTCGTACCGGGTGAGGTATCCATTTTTCCAAATATATAATTAAATCATTTTAATGGATATTTTTGCTAGTTTTGTTCCTGCAATTGTTGGTATATCTTTTGCATGTGCCAGAGATAATTAAAAAGTAATTTGAACTCATCTCTCTGAATTCTGAAATATATAAACACTTTTAGAGAAAATTAATTGTACTAGTTCTTGTTAGCAGTTGACTATAGTTAGGCTGTGGGCTATATTTTTTTTGAGAAAAAATAAGGATCAAGGCCTCATTTGATTAAACTGATAGAGTTGCAAGAGAATTGTATCTCAATTTTGAAATAAGATACAAGTACAGCTGAGACCATAAAAGAAAAAAAAATCCAAATAAGAAAAGGTAAACAAAAATATAAAATTAAAGATAATAGAACAGATAGAAAAAAAAGTAGAACTGGTACAAGGACCTCCACAATATACCGGTGTTTACCAGTATACTGATTTTTCGGAATTTTGTCGCCTATGTTAATGCTTGGCTATCTGTCTTCATTGTGATAATTCATTGGTCGCATATCTGTTGTATAAGGAGTGCATTTTCGGTTGATTTGTCATTGAATATCCTTGAACATCTTTCCCTCCAAATAACAAAAATTGCGCTATTATTAGTAGCAATGATCTTTCCTCTCCGTTGAGCTCGTTGTTGATTAGCACCTTTCTTGCCTGATATGTATGTAGCTTCATACCCATGGTTAGTGCTAATTGATGATATATTTCATCTGTGACTGTGCAGTCCTTGAAAAGGTGTTTTACTGATTCTGATTGTTTTCTGCACATGGTGCAGCGGCTTACCATGGCCCAGCTCGTTTCATTAAGTTATCTATTGTTAATACCTTGTTTAGCATCATTAACCATGAGAATACCTGCATTCTAGGTGGAGCTTTGATTTTCCAAATTTTGCACACTTCAAATTTGATGGTTGGAGCATGCTTGAAAGCATGATAGTACAAACTAACACTGAATTGTGCTGTTGAAGGGGCCCACTTCCATCTTGCTTCGTCTTGGCTGCTGGTAAGAAGAATTGGTTGTTGTTGCAGCTTCTGGATTAGTAAGTTGAGTTGCTGTTCTGCCTCTTCGGATAGGACTCCTCTAAACAAATCTGTGATGTGCCTTGTGCCCGACATCTGTGCTATGAACTGATTATGATCTGTTGCGTATGTGTACAGTATTTGAAATTAATGCTTTAATATTCCAACTCCCCAATTGTGCCACCAAAATAGAATTAAGTCTCCTCATCTCACTATTCTCAATATTGATGCATCCATAAAACCGTACACTGCTTTTAGGGTTATATTGAAAAAGTAGGATTGCGGAACTGGCCAGAGGGGGTGATTTGTTTGATGGAATAGTGTTTTCCATATCCTTTCCACCGGATTATTCCATTGCCAATACCATTTGACTAGCATGGCAATATTGTTAAATATGGTTAAATCCATGACTCCTAAACCTCCTAGTTTCTTTGGTTTGCAAACCATTTCTTTTTCTTTCGTTGCATAACCTCATGCCAAAGAAAATGTCATCTGATTTGATCTATCTCCTTAATAACCCCAACAGGTAGTTTTAGACATGACATATAATAGGTCAGGAGCGCCAAAAGCACTGCATTGAGCAGTATCAATCTGCCGGCAATTGATAGATTTGTCGCGGCCAACCTTCTAGTCGGGTACTGAACCTTTGGATAAGGGGTAGATAAGCAGATTTGTTTAAGGTTTTGTTAGACAGTGATAAGCCAAGGTACTTCATCGGGAATTGTCCTAGTTTGCACCCCATTGCAAGTGCTAGTTCCTGCCCTGTTTCTTGAGATATGATGGTTGTCACCAACTCGGATTTGTCCAAACTAACTGCTAATTAATCCTGAGATGCTTTCTTTTTTTGAGTGTAAGTTGGCAATTGCCAACCTACGATTTTTCATTGATAAAAAAATTATTTACAATACCACACAACACCATGTCTCTAATCAAATAAAAGAAAATTTACAAGAACTACTCCCACTCAACAGTATAAATCCTGAGATGCTTTCAAAGGCAGTTAGAACTATTTTTAAGACCTGTACCTGGTGCAATTCCGGTTTTAATTAGGAAACATAAGGTGCCGTCCGCATATAGTAGACATGGAGACATTCGGGGATATGGCAATCTGATTGTGCCTATTGCTTTTAGCTTTGAGACCCATCTATTTATAAAATCTATGGCAATTATAAATAGAAAGGGCGATAATGGATCTCCTTGCCGTCCTCCACATTTCAATATTATTTTTTTCCCAAGCAATCCATTGATGAGGATTTGCGAGGTACCATTTAATACTGATTGTCCACCCAAAGTAGCCAATTACTCAAAAAATTAAGATTCTTTAGTACCTTGATTAGGTATTCTCATCCTATCGTACAAGGGCTTTATGCTCTAATAAACTACTCCTAAATCAAACACTAAGCCAGACGAATAAGGCTTTAAACCGGACCGTTAAACAGGCCCAAAAGACTGGACGAAGGCTCACCAAGACCTCCCTCGGCAAGCTTACTCGGCATGGGTAAGTCTAGCCTGAACTCGAGATCACTCCTTCAGAGTGATCATTGTAACCATTTTCCTACGATATGTCAAACAAATTGTCAGGTCACTAGGTCACTACTATACGATAGTAAGAGGCCGACCTATAAAAGGTCCAAACCTGAGACAAGGAAAGAAGATATAATTTTCACTTACACAAGGTGTTATATAGAGGGAAGAGTCCGAACACTTTACTCACATCCATCTTTTCACCTCGAGCTGTCTCGAGAACATCCAGTCTAGCTCCTCGAGATTTATAGGACGTATCAACTTTAATGGTATTTCAATAGAAGTCCTTATTAAATTGTGATCAACATACAATCAAAGTCTTTGTTACTTCAGTTTACACGGTTTAATCATTTTTTTTTTTTTTTTTTTGCAGTTAGAACAAATAGATTACTTTCAATAGAAGATATATAGCGGAAAAGTCATGTTATAATTGCAATGTCAATGTTGTACCTTTTTGGTACTGCCAACTTTTTCCTTTACTTGAAAAGATTACTTTTCATCAAATAATGGAGAGAAGTCAAAACCATATTTAGAATCTTTTTGTATAATTTTTTACCTAAAATTAAAAAGTGACAAATGAACTTAAATTGATGTGACACAGCAGTCGTGATGGCACATCAATTTAAATTCATGTGTCAATTTTTCATTTCAGGTAAAATTGTGGGAAAAATAATTGAGTCCGACTTAATTATTTTTGCACATGGTACGCTAGTTGAGACTTGAGACAGTGTAATCAGTCTTTTCATTTTGATAATATATGATGTTCAGTTTGATAATTAATATTGGATTAGTTGAGAGCCCGGATCGATCCTAACAAGTAACTCAAATTTTGAGTTTAGATCTAGACAAATTTGGTCGAATGCACGGGACCTCTTTAATATTTGTGCTAAAGCAGATCGGACAGTTCAGATCTAAACATTCTGATCTTATTAGAAGAGAAGTCAGGCAGACAATTACGGGTTTGAAAACCTACTAATTAATTTATAGAAACCCATATTCATGGATGAATTCAAATCAACTATTTTTCTTTTGAGAAAATATTAAAGAGGTCTTTGCATTTCAACTCAGATCAAATTGGCAGGATTCTGACCGGACGGTCCGGAGTTAACTCAAAATTTGAGTTACTTCAGAGGGTCTGTATACTGGAATATTAGTTGGTGCTTAATTCAATCGCATTTTCAATATCAAGTACAAATTAAATCATGTATTATCAAATTTAATCGGATGGCTATGAAAAATGTACCTTCATTTCAAAATCATGGCCGTTTGATTTTTGTTTTTTAAGACGGTAACAAAAAAAAAATTGGTGACCTGTGACCGGTTAGCACTAGTTTGTTTGCCTATAAACATCTAGCTCTCTCCACCTAATTTTCTTCAAAGCACTCCCTAAAAAGCAAATTTTCTCAGGGAGAGACTGAGAGAGAGAGAGAGATAAAGAATCTGGAAAGAGATGAAGGTTATACTGAAGAACTATGTGACTGGCAAGGTGAAGGAGAGCGACATGGAGGTGGTACCAACGGAGGCCGTCGAATTGAAGGTGCCGGAGGGATCGAAAGATGCGATTGTGTTGAAAAACCTCTACCTCTCATGTGACCCATACATGCGGAGCCGCATGACTAAGCACGACACACCGTCCTATGTTCCCGACCTCGTACCGGGCGAGGTAACCATTTATCCAAATATATAATTAAAACATGTAAATGGATATTTTTGCTAGTTTTGTTCCTGAAATTGTTGGTATATCTTTTGCAAGTGCCAGAGATAATTAAAAAGTAATTTGAACTCATCTCTCTGAATTCTGAAAGAAACACTTTTAGAGAAAATTAGTTGTACTTCATCATCCTTCTCCAGTGAATTGTACTAGTTCTTGTTAGCAGTTGACTATATTTAGGCTGTAGGCTATATTTAATATTAGTTGATTGTAGACCATTTCAAAATAATTATTTGTCACAATTAGTGATAGAGTCATGTATCAAAGGCTCTAATAAACTACTACTAAACCAAACACTATGCCTGCCAAATAAGGCTTTAAACCGGACCGTACAAATGGACCCAAAAGACTAGACGAAGGCCCACCAAGACCTCCCTCGGCAAGCTTACTCGGCATGGGTAAGTCCAACCCGAACTCAAGATCACTCCGAAGATATGCCAAGCAAATTGTCAGGTCACCAGGTCGCCACTATCCGATAGTAAGAGGCTGACTTATAAAAGGCCCAAACCTGAGCCTAGGAAAGAAGGCATAATCTTCACTTACACAAGGTGTCTATAGGGAAGAATTCCAACATCTTACTTGCATCCATCTTTTTACCTTGAGCTCCTCAAGATAGGACGTATCATCTTAATTTAATGATTTTTTAATAGAAGTCTTTATTAAATTGTGATCAACATCAATCAAAGTTCTTGTTAGTGTTACTTCAGTTTACACTGTTTAATATATATATATATATATATAAGAGTGTCTTCTATGGACATAAGGATATATTTGTAAAATGAACATATGTTATTTTCAAAATGAACATATGTTCTATTTTGGAGACCAAATTTTACATTTTCTGAATTTTTTACTATTTATTAAGATGGGTAAAAAATATCAAATTTAGACCATTGAATTTTGTACCCATCTTAATAAATAGTAAACAAATCAAAAAAAAAAATTTGTTCTCCAAGACATATTAATATGGAAACAAGATGACGTTGGATGACCTTTGAAAATAAAAATATTTTATTTTACAAATAGGTCATTTGTCCATGAATTTTTTTACTATTTATATAAGATGGGTACAAAAAAATAGTAAAGAAATTCCAAAAAATGTAAAAAATTTGTTCTCTTTGGCACATTTTTTAATATAGAGTAATACACTTTAAAAATTCTAATCAAAGGTTGGCAATAAAAGTAAGAATTTAAAATGGACTTCAAAAATTAAAAATACATCGAACGGTTTGGATCGACATTTTGGACTTCAAAATTAAAAACGACCTTCACAAGACCTCGAGAACAACCGATTGTATTAGTATATTAGCCAACCTATATATATATATATATATATATATATATATAGAACTATATATATATATAGGACTCGGCTATGCATGCGTAGCATAGAGACCTCCATGAAACGGCTCAAAATTTGTGTTTTCAAAATTCAAATGGTTGATCCGAACCGTTAGATATGTTCTCCATATTGAAATGTGCTTGGAGATCAAATTTTACATTTTTTTTATTTTTTTACTATTTATTAAGTCACTTTGAAAATCGCTGATCCAACGGTGGCTTACCCAAACAGTGAAACCGTTGGATCAGAGATTTTCAAAGTGGCTTAATAAATAGTAAAAAAATTCCAAAATATATAAAATTTGGTCTCCAAGCACATTTCAATATGGAGAACACATCTAACGGTTCGGATCGACCATTTGAATTTTCAAAACACAAATTTTAAGCTGTTGCACTGAGGTCTTCTATGCTATACGTAGCATATTAGCAATTTCCTATATATATATAGATATATATATCTATATACATATATATATATATATATATATCTATATAGTATATAGATATACATATACATATATCTATATATGTATATGTATATGTATATATAGATATATGTATATGTAGATTATATATATATGTATATAGATATACATATATGTATCTCTATATGTATATGTATATGTATATATAGATATATGTATATGTAGATGTATATACATATACCTATATGTATATACGTATACGTATATACGTATACATATATATCTATATACATATATATATATGTATGTGTGTGTGTATATATATGTGTGTATATATGTATGTGTGTGTGTCTATATATATATATATATATATATATATATTTTTTTTTTTTTTTTTTTTTTTTGCAGTTAAAAAAAAATATTACTTTCAATAGAAGATATATAGGTATAGCTGAAAAGTCATGTTATAATTGCAATGTTAATGTTGTACCTTTTTGGTACTAACAACTTTTTTCTTTTTTTAATGTCATAATTGCAATGTCAATGTTGTACCTTTTTGGTCCTGCCAACTTTTTCTTTTTCATGTTATAATTGCAATGTCTTTTTTTTAGGGGACCAAAAGAACTTAAATTGACAAAAAAAAGTTGGCAGCACATCAATTTAAGTTCATTTGTCAATTTTTCATTTTAGGTAAAATTGTAGGAAAAATAATTGAGTCCGACTCGATTATTTGTTCACATGCATGGTGCACTAGTTGAGACAGTGTAATCAGTTTTTTTCATCTTGATAATATATGATGTTCAGTTTGATAATATAGGATTAGTTGAGAGTCTGGCTCCAACCAAGTAACTCAAATTTTGAGTTTAGATCCGGACAAATCCGATCAAATGTACGGAACCTCTTTAATATTTGTGCTAAATCAGATTGGACGGATCGGATCTAAACATTCTGATTGGGTCAGAAGAGAAGTCAGGTAGACAATTATAAATAATCAAACAAAATTTACGGGTTTGAAAGCCCACTAATTAATTTACAGAAACCCATACTCATCGATGAATTCAAATTTGCTCTTTTTCTTTTGAGAAAATATTAAAGAGATCTGTGCATTTCAACTCAAATATTAAAGAAGCCTGTGCATTTCAACTCAGATCAAATTGGCAGGATTCTGATCAGACGGTCTGGAGTTAAACTCAAAATTTGAGTTAATTCAGACGGTGCGGACTGGAATTTTAGTTGGTGCATTTCGAATATCAATACAAATTAAATCATGTAAATTAATCACTTTTAACATATTATTGTCTGATGTCTCCTTCAAATTTTTTTTTTCTTTCTCACTGTGTAACAGGTTATAACAGGGCTCGGAGTCAGTAAAGTAATGGATTCTACACATTCAGATTTTAAAGTGGGAGAATTGGTGTGGGGAATGACAGGATGGGAAGAATACAGTCTCATTTCAAACCCTCAACATTTGATGAAAATTAATCATCCTGAATTACCTCTCTCATATTATACCGGTGTTCTCGGTAAGTGATAGATTGCTCAGTAGCGAATACAGTAAGAAACTATGGGTGTTAATTGACCCCTATTCATTTAAAAAAAAAATTAGAATATGCACAATTTTCTATATATTTTAGAGTAAAATGGTAGAGTACTATAAACTTGACTCCATTTGTAGTATGAAAATTTTATATGATATACCCCCATTTAAATTTGACTCCATACTTTAAAGTCTTGACTCCGCCCCTGAGGTTCCTAATAAGGTTTATAGCTTACTCTTCTATTTACCTTGAAAATGTGACCATGAAATTTTAGTTTGAACTGCATAAGAGCATATGTTAAAAATTGAATCCATGCATGGGGTTAATTAAATATATAGGTAGCATATTGACAAAAATGTAGAGAACTCGAACACAATCACTCCCATTAGATTCTCTTTCCTCCCTTTATTTTATTAAATTCTTAATAGAATTACAGAATATTTTCGTATATATTTTTCTGGATAGCACACCCTCATATATATAAATCTGATTGCTAATCTATCCCGCCTTAAATGAATATTTTATAACATATACACATTTCCTTTTCCACCTTCTTTCCAAAATATAAGATTGTCTAAATATTACATTGAAGGTAAACAAATCATCAATATGCAATCTTCTAGCTTGTTCGCCAATCTTTTTCTGATCTTCTGTGACTCATGTCAACATGTATATTCTGACACATATGTACTTCAATTGAGTGGATGTATAATGTATTTATTGTTCAGAATCGGTATTAACTTAGTGGGTGATGACCTTTTTAATTCCTTTTCCATGCAGGAATGCCAGGCCTTACAGCATATGCCGGATTTTATGAAATAGCATCACCTAAGGAAGGAGAGTATATTTTTGTATCAGCTGCGGCCGGGGCAATCGGGCAGCTTGTTGGGCAATTTGCCAAACTTATGGGTTGCTATGTAGTTGGAAGTGCTGGTTCAGATGAAAAGGTTCCAAAAATATGAAAAATTAATATTCTTAGGTTATTTTGAGTTTATAATTTCTATAATACCAAGTTGATGCTTTTATTGATGTTTAATTGTTCACATTGTTTTTTCTCCATATATATAACAATTTAAACAGGTACAATTGTTGAAAAACAAGTTTGGGTATGACGATGCATTCAACTATAAAAAGGAATCTGACTTAAATTTAGCATTGAAAAGGTGATTAAATTTGCAACTAATTAATTTTTCATGTTCAATTGAATTTAAGCTAACAGTTGTTTCAAATGGTCCTTCATTCTGGTGATATATAGATGTTTTCCAGATGGCATCGACATATATTTCGAGAATGTCGGGGGAGCGATGCTAGAGGCAGTGCTAAATAACATGCGCTTGCATGGGAGGATCGCTGCATGCGGGATGATCTCTCAGTACAATCTGGTTGAACCCGAGGGCATTCACAACTTATTTCAGGTGCAATTTCACTACTGGTGCAATCTCTGTTGGAACATTGAATTGGTACTAATTTTAAATGTTATTAATGACAGTTTGTTGCAAAGCAAATAAGAATGGAAGGCTACCTAGTGGGTGATCACTTTGCAAAATACCCCAAGTTTGAAGAAATGACAGTGCAGTACATAAAAGAAGGCAAGATAATATACATGGAAGACGTAACCGAAGGGCTAGAAAATGCTCCGAGTGCTCTTATTGGGCTTTTCGAAGGCCGCAATGTAGGCAAACAAGTGGTGGTGGTTTCCAAAGAGTGATGTAACAGGTTTAGTGGGTTGTATTGGCAGAGTTATAGAAAGAAATTGAACAGGTGGTGGTGTTTATCTTATTTACTTTAATTGCATGGGCTTCCTATTGTGTTTTGTGCATTTTTCTGATTTTGGTGAATGTTCCCGCCATAGCATTATTCAAATATATGTTTTTTCTTTCACAGTATATTGTTCTTGTGTGCTAATTCTATCAATAAATATTTTATTGTTATGTACAACACTTGTAGGGTTCTTCAATTTGCAGTATTTTTGTTCTCATTGCTTCTTTTTATACTGCGCTGGGTTGTATAATTCAACATTTGCAGTCCAATTTGAAGTCAACTTAATTCTATACTTCCTCAACTTAATATGCATTCAAATTTGTTTATGTGCATCATGTTTTAACATATATTCTATTGCTAATCTATCAAATAATAGAAGATAACACTTGTCCAGCACTACACTATGTTTTGCTTGAAATTTTTTGAATATTTTTGGGAACATCTAATCAAAGAAGTATGGGGAATTGAGAGATACACCTAATCATATTATTTTGGAAACAAATTAAAATGAGATAATGAGAGATACTATTAAATCTTTGTAGAAAGCATTTTAGATGCGTTTTTTGGAACCGAATCCTCTGCCCCCCAGGGGCAGGATTTTCTTGCCCCTGAGTCACTAACATGTGAACCCACAACAAAACTAAAACCAATTTTTAAATATTTAAATCCGTTTAGACCCACGTGTCAGTTGCATTGAGGCAGGTGATTTCTTTCCTGTTTTTCTTTCCTGCCCAAGTTTTAAGCGGTTTCAGAGAGGAATCTTCTCAAGTTGAAGAGAATAAAGGACCTGCTCATTGCCAAAAAAATTCTTGTATGTTTTTTTGTCTGGTCTCCTTAGTAATTAGTGCTAAATTAAAGAGTTAATGACAAAACTAAAGATGTGAAGAAATATAATAAGTCTCCTATTTTTTGTTTATTTTGATTGTTATTATTATATTGTATAACATAATAATATTTTGCTCTTCAAATTCATAACACGAATCCAAATTTGAACTGCAGTATGATAAAAATGAAGTAAAAGTAGAAGAAGGCATTTCTCATTCTTCTTCCAACATCAAAACAGTTAACAAAAGGGGATCTCGTACCTGGCGAATTAGGTGATTAATTCAAACTATATTCTATTGGATCGATAGTACAAAACCAATAATAAAATTCATGACTCGATTCTATTAGTTCAGAAATAAGAGAAGTACAAAACTATATTCTTTCTTCTATTGGTTCCTATCTCTATTTTATCAGATCAGGTTCAACGGGTTGTGGGTCAATTAAACCGAGACAAAAATCAGGTTTCCTGCCGCAACCAAGTGGATAGCAACGAATTGCTGAAACTGCCCTTCTCTTAGGTGGAGGATAAACCTTGGAATTCATCCATCTCTTCTTACTCAAACCCCCCTTCTCCTTCTCCTCAACAGCCTCTAGATTCAAATGATTACCCAGTGACTCTCCATTAGCAACAGGGGAATTGTCAATTTTTCCCTCAGGAGGAGATAGAGGAGATTCCAGGGGTTGGTTCAGATGATCAGGGACAGTGTTAGAATCAGAAACAAGAGTAGCACAATTTACCAGTAATTCCTCATTTGTAACAGAGATATTGTCGATTTTGCCATCAGGAGGAGTGGTGGGAGTGATACTAACCGGGGATGAGCAGTAGGGAAGGGGAAGGGACGGCGGAGGCGGAAAAGAGGGAGGAGGAGGAGGAAAGCGACCACAGCCAGGGGGCCACCGACGGACAGCGTAGACATGGCGAGGTTTGAGATTACGCGCCGATGGTGCGTCGGAGATCCGTCGCGGCGGTTTGGGCTGAGGCTCGGCTACCGCCACCGCTGCTCCGTCCATCTCTCTTTTATTTTCTCTCTCTCTCTCTCTTTTCTTTTCTTTGCTTTTTTGTTTTTCGATGATGACAGTGATAGTAGTTATTGCAAGAGAGAATTTATATCATGTAACAGAAATTTAGAGTTTAGATCTAGACGGTTCGATCTGCTTTAGCACGGATATTTAAGAGGAGCTGGATTTGTCCGGATTCTGATCAGATGGTCGGAATCTAAACACAAATTTTGAGTTACTTCAGAGTTTCCTGACTCGTAATCGGATGGAGATCCGAGAGGAATTTGGAAAGTGATAAGAGTTATGGAAAACTGAGAATATATATATAAAAAAAAATTACATAATTACATTCACGCAATTTCTATGATTCTTTAGTAATTTTTTTTAAATAAAGAACAAAATATTTACCTTTGAAATACCGGTTTTTATTTCTTAAATAAAAGGCCATGCTTTTGACAAGATTTTAAGTAGTGTACTAGATTTTAAAAATTCGAATTGTACTAATTGTGAAATTTGCAAGTTTGCAAAACAAACAAAATTGTATTTTTCTCTTTCTATTAGCAAAAATGAAGCTATTTTGTACTCAGTACATACTGTAAGAATTATATTTTCTATTACGATAAACAATGATTGGGAATCTATCAAATTTATGTCAATAATGCATTTCTTCAAGGAACATTTGAAGAGTATACGACATTACCACTCTATCATAAATTGGAATCCAATTATAAATCAATTTATAACTGAAACAATCTTTACGAGAATAATATGAGAAGCTTAGCTCTTATTTAATTTCTTGTAATTTTAAAATTAGTAATGGCGATAATTCTTTACTTACTAAATGTAATGGTATCAATACAACTCTCATTTTTGTATATGTAAATGACATCATAATTACCGGAAATAATTTAGAACAAATCTAAAAAATTAAAAGCACCTAAAAAAAAATTTTGACATAAAAGATTTAAGATACTTTAAATATTTTTAGAAATAGAGGTAGCCACTTCGGATAATTAACTTTTTATTTCACTAAGAAAATATACATCTGATTTGTCAAATAGTAAAGAGAGTGAAACTTTTAAAAACATAAATCAATTTCAAAGACTTGTTGAAAAAATTGACCTATCTAACGGTTACTTATCCGGATATATAATTATTCGTAAGTCAAATTAGTAAATTCATGCACTCACAAAGAACACCATAATTAGAATTTTGAGGTTCTTACAAAATAATTCCGGTAAGGGCATTTGAATTGAAAATAATAATTCTAATGAAATATGCGACTATTCTGATACATATTGGGCTGGAAGATTCGATAGAAAATTGACAATCGATTTTTGCACATTTGTGGGTGAAAATCTAGTCACATGTAAAAGTAAGAAACAAAATATTATAGCACGATCAAGCACCGAAGCCGAATATCATGTCATGACATGGGATTTAAAACTCAAGCTCTGACGAAAATGTATTGCGACAATAATTCAGCATGACATATTGCTTCAAATCCCGTCTTTCATGTGCGAATATAGCTAGCATATAGAAATGGATTGCCACTTTATTAGAGAAAATGTTCAAGAAAAATAAATTGAAACACCGTACGTAAAAAATGAAGATTAACTTGCAGATATATACATTCCTAGTTTGAGGGGCCGAGAGTGTTAAAAATAATGGCTAGTTACAATTTTTGAATTGTAAGGAGATAGCGGTTAGTGGCTAGTAGTTGATAATTGTAATTAATAGTGCAACGGCTAATATTTATTTTTCTATAAATAGAGACACATATAAAGCTGAAAATAAGATTACAATAATAAATTATTTTCTTCTATCTCTTATCTCTTACAAAAATTAACAATTAGTTTTAGATTTTGTAAATCTGGAGACGAAAGAAATTTCATTTTGAATTTAAGAAGAAAATACTAAATTGTGGACGCAATTACCTGCCTGCCGTCCAAATTTTGTATAAAGAAAATGAGAGAAAATTAAAGTTGTCACAGCAAGAAATCTCCTAAAAGAATCCCCTAAAAAATTAAGTAATTCTCTTATTTTGTTTCTTCTTTCACGCTGAACACTGCCAAGCTTGGCAATTGACATGAGTCAAGCACCGAGTGGTTGACTCATGACTCGATCGAACTACAATAATAGAAGCACTATTCGCGAGGAATACATAGCAATTAAATAAACAAATTTGAATATTGAATCAAACACAAGTATATCTCTATACATACGAAAAGGCTTCTTTTCTTTTTTTCATTTTTTTTTTCATTTTGCAAACTGTACATGTCTGTCTCCATAGCTTATCCAAAAAAGAAGCTAAATTGCAACGGATAGTCATGTATATTAGAAAGTGTATTCAACGGCTTCTTACCCATGTAAACCTCTGGAATATACATAAAATTATAACATATAAATCGATCATGAGAAATAATTAATAAAACATTTTTTCATTAAATTCGTTGATTTGAAACACAAAGCTTAATAATATTGTTGTGATTGATATTTTTTTTGTCCAAATTATCTCTTGCTCTTCTTAGTGAAATACATTAATCCAATTTACAAAATTACTATTGTAAATTTCTATGAATAGTTCGACAAAATATATGCTAAACTGGGCTTTTGTTCTTTTACAATTTGAATTGGATTTTGTTTCAGGCAGGCCTTCCTTTGAAATCCAGGAAGCACTTGAAACAATATAAGCCCAGAAGTAGTACAAAAGTTTGTTTGAAGTACACACACCACGTTAAAAATATGACACTTAACACTTCTAAATGTAATATAGATGATAAAATAACATACTTTTTTTAATGAATGAACATAACTTTTTTGTGATTATGGTGTTATGACATTTATAAATTTGACATGCTTTTTCAATATATTTTTGTAAATAATGAAAAGCAAAAATTTGGTTACAATAAAAATATTTAGTTCTCATTGTATGTACAAAATATTGGAGGAAACTAAATATCATTAAAACTAAATATTGTTAATTATGGGTTGAGCTGCTATATGGGCCAAATCAAATGGAGATTGAAAAAAAAAGAGGCATCGATCTGCTAACACAACTATCTCATTTGATCTGATGAAGTGGTCCCATGGAGCTTTCCCAATTCATGTCAGTCGTTTAGCTTACAAAGGAACGTCAAAGGAACGTGGTTGTTTAATATTTCAATCAGTCTTTTAAAATTATAAAATCCACCCAGTAGAAGTTCATAACTCAGTTTCACCACCAAATCATTTCTTTTGCTCTTTCATTTAATTAGAATGCCTCCATCTCTTGTTATATTTTGGAACTCAATCATCTCAATTTTCGATGCAATAGAGGCGGTATACAATAACACTCCGGATGCAGAAAAATGTGTTAGTCGCTGATTTCATACCTCTGTACGTCTGTTTAACTTACTACATGTGCAAGTCAATTTTTATTGGGATTGACAATTGATTAAAAGGGTTTAACTTACTACATGTGCAAGTCAATTTTTATTGGGATTGACAATTGATTAAAAGGGTTGATCATCTTATTGTGTGTAACAATGATAACCGCGTAAGTACATAATGAACGGAAGATCAAACTAAAATTTTTGGTACAAATAAATTTAAATTGGGCCTTAGTTTTTTTTTTTTTTTGGATAAATAATGGGCCTTTAGATAGCAACAACACTTTTTATTCTCGTTTATATGTGCTTATATACTCATCATCTCTAAGCTCTCTACTCTTTGTGGGACTAACTTTAATTCCGCATATCTGGACTTATTTTTTCTTTCTTTTAACTTTTGTGCTTGTTCTCGTTCTATTAGATCGTGCAATGGACCTTGCTTTTTTTAAGTGGTTTTCTGTTTGATTTGAGGCTAGCCCATTGATTTTAAATGTTGGTCTAGGTGCAACCTGACGAAAGGACACTTATAGCCATTTCTCTTCATGCCTACACTTTCGCCATTAAGAACCTTTTTTTAAGTGGTCAACCATCTTTCTAACAAATATTCAACTACTGATGAATTTGGTCAAGAAAATATATATCTAATAACAAGAAATAGAAAAAACAAATTAAAACACAGTGCCAAATTAAAGATTACGAGAATTCATGGGCGCAAAAAAATTAAAGGAAAAATAGGTTCAAGTCAATTTTTATCTAATGAAAATGGTGTTTTTATGAAGATTTGTGATTTTAATTATCTTGGGTCTTATTCTTGATTCTTCTTCTTTTCTTTTTTAATTAAATAAAATCAATTAGGAGAAGATTTAAAAATCCGGCTATTTTTTAAATCTTCATAATCAATGGATGATTTTTTTTAAATAAAGCAATTAATTAAATCCAAGTTGTACTTTGAGATCTGGACTGTCCTACTATTGCACTATATATAGTTCAGGAGCTTCATGCATTCCACCTTGAATCAGATTGGTCTAGATTCTAATCGGACAGTCCAAATTCAAACTAAAAGTACGTTCTAGTTACCGAATTCAACATTATATACTAGTGAACTATCACTACAACAGAAAACGAGCATCAGAGACCGGTGAAACCGGTCTCTGAAAGTCAAGACGCCGGTCGCTGATAGTATATTTGGTCGCTGATAACCCAGTCTCTGAAAGTATCGTCTTTGATGCTTTCCAGATGACGTCACCGGTTGCTGAATGATGTCATCCCGGTCTCTTGGTCGCTGAAATTAATTGGTGACGTCATTTTAAGATATCAGCGACTAAATGTTTGGTCGTAGATACTATAAACCGGTCGCTAATGGTCTTTTGTAATTTTTTTTAATTTTTTTAATTTTGTTTTTTGTATTGCTTTTATTCACTACAGCACAATGCACTAGAAAATATAAATTTCCTCAAATTATAATTTCACTACAACAGTAATAACATCGACATACAACAATTCTAATTTTGCCATAGTACCAAATTATAATTTCCTCAAAATTCTCAAGTCATGAAATAAAATAAGCAAAAACTAACTGATAAATTTATCCAGCATATTTAGAACTTCATATTATAAAATATAAATTGAAACCAAATTCCAAAATTACAGTCTTTCACGTCATGACCGGCATTGTTATTCCTACATTAATACAAATCAAAATTATTAGTTATTCCTAGATAAACATATAAATAGAAACAAGTATAAGGTCATTCATGCGAAAAAAAAAACTATAAATTTCTAACTCTTTATTGCATACATAGTTACAAGTGTGATGTTCATCTATATATTACTTAGAATGTGGGTTTACTTAGCAAAGTGTAATGTTCATCTATAGAAAACTAATATTAACATAGATTCACACAATTCAATCCCAATTTCATCCTAATTCAATTCCAAATATTTTCAATATATTTCAATTCTAATTAAATACTTACGGCGCGAGCGAGTGGCAACGAAGGAGAAAAGCGGTACCAAACCCCTACGGCGCAAGCGAGTGGCAGCAGATGAATATCTTGATCTTCTCCTAAAAAAAAGAGCAAACATCAACAATTTTACTAAAAACAGAAAAAAGAAAAGAAAAGAAAAGAAAAATAATACAGAAAATAACTGAAAAAAAATAAAAACTGAAAAAAACACACCATAAAAAGGAAAAAAATATAAAAACAGAAAAAAAAAATGAAAAACAGCAAAAAAAAGGGAAAAAAAACACAAGAAAAACAGAAAAAAAAAAAAACAGAAATCACAAAAACAGAAAAAAAAACGAAAAAACCAGAAATAAAAATGGATTAAAAACAGAAATAAAAAACAACAAAAAAGAAGAGAAAAACAGTAAACAAAACAAAAAACCGAAATTATGTAAAAAAATAACTAAAAATAAAAAACGAAACTAAAAATGAAAGAAAATCGGTGTAAGGACAACATCATACCGACAGAGAAGATAGGCGGCGGCTAAACGGCGGGACGGCAGCAGAATCGGCGGAGTCAGCCTCTGACCTAAATTTGAAAACGCGTAGCAGAGAAAAGAAAAAAAGAAGGGGTTTCGCGGAGGTTTTCAGCGAAAAGTTTTAGCAACCGGGTTAATTTGGTCTCTGATAGTATTTTTCACCAGTCTCTGAAAGTGTTTCAGAGACCACTAATGGCGCCGGTCACTGATAGTGGTCGCTGAAAAAGCTGGTCACTTTTTTTTGGCTGATTTTTTTTTTTAAAAGGAAAAAAAGGGAATCAGCGACCAAGTAGAGCGCCGGTCACTGATAATGGTCACTGATACCCAAATCTGCTGTAGTGTATACCATGACTTGGAAATGCATAATCTACACATGTTTCAATTCAAATGCTTCCAATAAAATTATACCATGACTTGAAAATATAGTGAACTATCATATGCAATATGAAAACAAACTTCAAGAATTTAACTACAAGCAATGGCAATATGATACCAAATTCAGGATTTAACTACAAGCAATTGGCAACCGAGAAACAACCAAGCTACACTAATCAAACAAATAATTAATCTTGTTCAATCGTATCATGCAAATTCTAATATGTCATAAAACATTTAACTAAGGCATATTTTCACTTACAAAAATTTACTCGTCTAAGGTATGCCATCATGCACTATATATGGTTTGATTCACAATTCAATGGGTATAATTATTACATAGTCCACTCATTACCGTCTCAATTTTTTTTATATCAATTTTATGGTTCAGTTCGTGGGAAGTGGTCATCTTATATTGATATCAAGGCTGCTGTCATGTTAGGCATCCTGCATGTATCAATTTGAGAATATAGTAAGTTGTGGTCTGTTCCATAATTGAATAATGTTAAATAATTGTACACCATGTAACACTCCAAACCACTACCATAAATATATTAACGGTAAGATTACCAACATGCAAACACATATAGTCGAATTGCCATAGCTAACAATAACAATATCTCAAGAAAGCAACAATCAACTAAACAACCAGCAAACAAAATAACAATTAATGAGAAAACAAGTTAGAAGGATCTGAGAATAAATCGAAATCCACACCTGTTAATGTAGGGAACGACAAGGCTCGAAATCAGTTCACTATTCAGAATCAAGTCGATCGAGTCATTCAAGAGCAGCCGCAATACAGCAAGCAATCAACCATCAAATCCTGCATGTTTCCTTGGCCTCTTTGTCCTCATCTCCTGGCCACATAGAGCTGCCGATGCCTCCTTTCTCACTTTTTTCCTTCTTCTATTTTCCATTTTCTCTATCAATTTCTCCTTCTCTCTTCTCCACTATTTTTTTTCCATTATTTATTCTTGCTCTGATCTGGTTGTAATTTGTGATATTTTCCAGGTTGAATGGCGGACTACCCTCAATAAAAAGAACTCCACCGAGTAAGATTAGTAGAATAAGCAGTTCCCCATAAAAAGAAAAAGAGGAAATATTATAAAGTCTCTAGCCTTTGTTTTTTTTAATGTGAAAAATTCAAAACATAAATTGATAAAAAATTTAGGATAAATTTCACTGGAGTTCACTAAACTTTGTTATTTGTGACAATTTGATCACTCAACTTTGATTTATCTATTTTTAGTCACTCAACTTTGTTATTTGTCCCGATCAAGTTATTCTATATTTTTTCATCCAAAAAATAACGGAATATGCTCATTCCGTTAGTATTTTGGATATAATATTCTCATTCCGTTAGTATTTTTGGATGGAATGAGTATATTTCATTAATATTTTGAATGTAATAAAAATATTCCGTTAAGATTTTAGATGAAAAAGTATATAGTGACTTGATTGGGACAAATAATAAATTAAGTTGAGTTACTAAAAAGAGACAAATCAAAGTTGAGTAACCAATTCGTGATAAATAATAAAGTTTAGTGACTTCCAACAAAATTTACCCAAAAATATATGAAGGCCCAACAACATATTTCTATTTTTATATTTTTTTATAAAAGCCCAAGAGTGTACATCACATGTGCAAACTATTATTTTTGTATCCTTCCATTTAATTTTTCAATTTAAATATCCTTTTTAAAGAAACCACACATTTCTCAAAATAACCCCTAACTTTAGAAAACTTACAAACATATCCAAATCAACACTATTTATATGTCAGTAGTAAAACTTTAATTAATATAATGTCAAACAATTATTTCAACGTATGTACAAAGTATAAATTTCTAATTTCGGAAACATAAAAGTTAATTAGTACACTAGATAGTCCAGATTATTTTACAACAATTTAATATGGGTCCCAACATATTATGATGACTTGATAAAATTATCTTCAAATACGTGATTTACTTCAATTTGCATAAATGTTTCAAATATTAAATATTGGGATGTTACAAAGATTATGAAGAGCAAGAACCCAAAACTCATGTGCTAGACGAGAACTAGCCTTGGTCTAGTGGCTAAGGCACATAGTCTCTATATGAGAGATCATGAGTTCAAAATCCAGATGGAAGAAACCATTTGTTATAATAATAAGAGTATTAAATAGTTGGATGGCTTGACCTCCAATCTTTACTAAAAAAAACTAAAATGCTTGGCATGTCAGTACATTGAAATTTATTGATGCGTGCTATACCTTGTTTCACAGTACAAGAAATAAACACAATATGTAATTTAACGGTACAATATGACTTGGTAATACGCGTTTTAAAATGTATACTGATTTAACAATTTTTTTGTAAGTTTTAGCTTTTTTTTTTAAATATTTTGTAGTATTTTCTGTCTTTTGGTATAATTTTATTTAAAAAGTGATTTGTGCTTGAATGTGAAGTGAAAAACTTTAGCAACTTTTTTTTTTTTTTTTTATTGTTTTTGTGGGTCTAGTCAGTGCTCAATACCAACAAGGGACATGTACGTTATTATGGCTCCAATGCATTGCATTGATTTTATAATTAAATTATGCAGCTTTTTTACTATAATTTTTTGTGTAGCAGATTATATGTGTGTTTGTATATATAGTGATGCTATGATGCATTGGAAATTAAAGAGGGTATTTAGTTATCGCTTATATCTCTATTTTTAAAGTAAAAAATAATCAATTTGAACTTCTCAACATAATCTTCAAATTAAAATGTGCTTGGAGACCAAATTTTTCATGTTTTTTTTTTCAATTTTTACTATTCTTTTCAATAGTAAAAAAATTTCGCTAGAAAAATCAAGTGACTCGGTTCAGAGAATAACCACAACTCAGGATCTACTAACATCCCGTTTGGCTCTCACACCCCCACACGCCCACGCCCACACAAAGGAAGGCACTGCTATTTTTTTGCGCCGAGAATGTGTATCCCATGCATCAGAGACTTGGTTCAAGCATCCTTTGGATCCATTTTTTTTAAAATGAACGCTTTTCATATGAGCCAAAGTATCTGAACGTGGGATCACCTTGTCAGTTAAATGAAAGACCCAGGTTAAGTGAAACATCATCTAAGGATTAAAGAAGTGAGCCCACCTGTCATAATCTTCTTTTGACTCACGTCAGAAAATTAAAATAATATTCAAGAAAACTAAAAGAAATTATTTGTTTTCTTCTCTATTCTATTTTTGTGGTTGCAGTGTATCACCTTGTCATGTACAATCTCAGTGCCCCAGCCTAAACTGGAGACGTAGCAGAGCTTGTGGCAGGGCTAGCTCTTGCTGGTTTCCTTTAATTTGCTGTTGACATGGTAGCTGCACCTCGAGTTGATGCCCCACTAATGGTCGAAGCTCTACTAGAGGAGGACCTACAAGAGGAGGCTCCACACGAGGAAGTCAGATAGGAGGACCTATAGTCTCCGCCGGCCCCACAGGACGAGGCCCCACAAGAGGAGGAGGTCCACATCCTGGCCAATGAGGATAAATATTTCATCTTTATTTTTTTTGTAGAAGAAAGTTGTTCTTAGCTGTAATGGAGGCCAAGAGGAGGTTTGACTCATTTAAACAATACTTAGTTTCCTCCAATATTTTACATCCAGTGAGAACTAAAGATTTTTATTGTAACCAAAATTTTGCTTTTCATTATTTATCATATTTCAAAATATATAAAAAAGCGCATCAAATTTATAAATGTTCTAACACCATAATCACCAAAAAGGTATGATCATTCATTAAAAAAATATGTTATTCTATCGAGTCCTATCTATCATCTATATTACATTTTTAATGTGTTGTGTGTAGTTCAAACAACTTGTGTAGTTCCTCTAAAAAAAAAAAAAAAAAAAAAACTTGTGTAGTACTTCTCGGCTTACATTTTTTGAAGTGCTTCCTGGCTTTCAAAGGAAGGTCGACTGCCAGAAACAAAATCCAATTCAAATAGTAAAAGAACAAAAGCCCAGTTTAACATATATTTTGTCGAACTATTCATAGTAATATTGTAAATTTGGGTTAATGTATTTCACTGAGAAGAGCGCAAGAGACAATTTGGTGGGGAAAAAAAAAAAAGGCTGCTTGTAAGGATGTTATTTGCCCACCTCCTTTTCTTTGAAAAAAGAAAATATAAAAGCTAGACTGCATTGAATGTTATTGAAGGCTCGATGAACTGATTTTGCATGTGCATTCTTTCATTGTCTTTCAGTTTTTATCATTTAAAAAAAAAATTGTGAGCCTCAGCAAATCTCAAATAGATATTTTTCTCTTGTTCTGTTGGCTTGCCTTTCAATTTTTTATGATTTCATCTCACTGTTTAATTTGAATTGGAATTGAATTGAATAAGGCTGCCTTGACTAATAAGTGTGTATATATAATAGAGCTAGGATGCTCTTAAGCTCAGCAAACTATTTGTGAGTTTAATTTTAAAATATATATGATTGACTTTAAAGATGAGTTCAAACTGTTGAAACCGATCTACTTCGCAAGTGATGCATTTACATGTAAAATTTATAATTTTCAAATTAATTTCATGTAAAGTCAAGCGGTAAAAAGAATTATAATTTAGACCTTGTTATCTTTACCGCATGACTTATAATAAATTAAGTCTAAAATTTATAAATTTGACGCATAAATGTATTTCACGTACGTCGAATTAGATCAACGGTTTGGATTTTTGTGGAAAGTAACTTCGATAAGTTTTGAAGTAAATTTCATCATAGGATCATAGGACTTAGTGAGCTTAAGAGCAACATAGTTCTACTTTGTGTTCATACATAGCTACACACTGCCCACTAATAAGCAGACCAATCAGAATAAATACTACAAATTCTGCATATATTAGCCAATTATTTTTGTCAGAACTTAATAAATAGAAAACACGATATCACATATATAATATTTCTACAGAGAAAGGTATGTATGAAGTTCGTCATCATCGTCATGACGCTAATCGCTATTATCGCAAGTGTACTGCACATATTGTCATTCATGTTGATGTTAGATGTAGCAACCATCGTGGATGTAGCAACCACCATTATTGTTTTCACCAGCTTGGTCTATTTATGTGCTTGTTTTCGACCATTGTTCAGAATTATGATGCCATCAAGGCATCAACACCAGCCCGATTGTTGTTGCCGATGTTAGTAGCAGTCCTTGTGCTTGTTTTGGGCCACTTCATTTATCGCTATTATTCTTTTCGGTCACTTCGTCAGGGATCCCAGCTCGTTTCTCCTAGCCATATGATCTAGTTTTATTAGTCTATATTTATTGTTAATGTTTTTTTTTTTTTTTTTTTGTCACGTGCAGCACTGAACATTGGATTTGCCTAATGTTATGTTGTGACCTACACTATTGTTATATATTGATGAGGTAGTTGTGCAAGGATGGTGAAATTGATATGGCACTGGATTTTCTAAAGGACATGATTTCTAAAGAATGTTAGTGTGACCAACAATTAACAATCTCATAGATGGGTTGTGTTGTGTTGTGTTGTGTGTGTGAAAAATTAAGCTGAAATTGAGAAGGCAATTTCATTTCACCTTAGTATCATACTGTTTCTATTTTACACAGCACAGTGGTAACTATATATTGCTGTGGTTCAGCCCAAGCAAAGCATAAAACTGTCAAAGATTTTACAGAATTACTAAACTATTCGAGTTCTAATAGGGATAAACAAAATTCAAGATTTTGGAGATCAGTGAGCCTAGGCTATGGTTCACTAATAAATACGGAATCATTCCGAGCAAAAATTAAAAGGGGATATAGGAACTGAATCCTCTGCCCCCTAGGGGGCAGGATTTTTCTGCCCCTGAGTCACTAACACGTGGACTCGCAGCAAAATTAAAATCAATATTTAAATGCTTAAATCCGTTTGGACCCACATGTCATCCGCACTGGGGGCAGGTGATCTCCTTCCGGGGATATATTACTGTTAACAATTTCGGCAATCGGCTTTTACTTAGTTATGACATCATTGGGTGTCAGATGTATCTCCTTGATATTGTAGCTCCACTTGCAGAAACCACATGGAATCGAAAAAAAAAATTAATATCACAAAGTTGAAAACTTGAAACAAGGACTTATCCAAGCAATTAACTCAAAAATAATGAATCGAAAAAACTATAGGAGAGCAGATTGACAACTCTAAGCCCTAAACTCTAAACCCTAAACCAATCATTTTTTAGCATCATTACTAGAGAAAAAAAATCTAAAGCAACGAAAATGTAAATGAAATTTCATGAGATTGAAATGTTACCTGGACCTACCAGAAGCAGAGCAGTGATTGGAAATCTTGGTGCGCAGAGTGCCTATAACTAGCTAGCGTACTAGAGATTGGAGAGTTGGAGAATCTGAGAGAGTGACAACGAACAAACAATTGCTTTTTTTTTTTTTTTTTTTTTTTTTATCTTGGGTTTGTAATTTTAAGGTTAAAATGACTGAAGCAAAGGGTAACATATATAATTAGATTTTCAGGCCCGTATCATATTGGGCTTTGGGCCAGCCAGGTCGAGCCTTGAAATAGCCTTCCGGATTCATGCAAAATAAACAATTAATTAATTGCGAGTTACAAACGAAATATTTTTCATGATATTTTTAAAATAAAGTATTCACAAGTCTAGCTAATACAAGTAAAACTATTGCATTTTTTTTTAATCTGATGTTTCTTTATTAACTTTATATAACTGAACTCTAAATTGTTAAATAAGTATTAAATTGCAAAATTAATTCAATCGGTTTCTTTATGCGATTATCAAGGCATAGGGGTGTACAAAAAGCTCACGATTCGAAACTCGGTGCGGAATCAATTCGGATTCAACTCGCTAATAACTCGGTTCGAAACTGACTCGAGTTTACTGACTCGGTTAATTTATGAGTCGATTCCAAATCACCTCCAACTCGGTTCGGAATCGACTCAGTTGGACTCGCCAAACCCTAATTCATATATTCCTAATTTTCCTACATATAACTTTTCCCACTAGAGCTGCAAAACCTTATCAAAATATTAACTACTCAATTATTAAAATATTAGAAATTTTGCAAAACTTGCTCCATAATCTCATTTCTTGTATACATCTTCTTGATACTGTTAAATTATTTAAATTTGTTAAATTTTTAGCAATCTGCAGTAGATGAAGAGAAGTAGAGAAAATAATTGTGCACTGTTTTGTTAGACTTTTTTTTAGTAATTTTGTTTGGCAATTTGATAAATTTATTAGACTTTGTAATATTCAGTAATTTGGTGAACTATATACTATTTTTTTTAATTGTGTGTTATTTTGATAAACAATATACTATTTTTTTGTTATTGCGAGTTACAAACGAAATATTTTTCATGATATTTTTAAAATAAATATTAATTAATTGCGAGTTCCTTTTTTCATGATATTTTTCCATTGAAACATAGATCGAAATAGCTAAATACAAGACAATTAATCTATGTTCTTCATATATTATGTTTTCGATCTATTTTTTTTAATCTATGTTTCAATGATATTCGTTGTTTTCAGTGGGAAGTGGGTAATGTAAAATAGTACCGGGATGTCATTTAGGCTTGTTATTTCCATGGATATATCCATGTAACAATGAAAATCATCTTTCCATGCAAATATTAGTGCATGCAAATACTTAGATGGGTCCCACGGACGTTGTCCTTGAAAATAATCAGGTGGGCTACATTTGTTTGCCTTGGAAATGCTTGGGTAGAGCTCACGTTCGTTAGGTTTGAAAATACTCGGGTGGGTCCCATATATGTTGTTCTTGGATATAATTTAGATGGAGGCCAACTGTTCTATGTGCCATTTTTACTAGAGTAATCTCATAAGAAAAGTCAGAAAAGTGTATTTCCAATGGCGTTTATGAAAAAAATACTTACTATTTTGAACAAACGTTGTTGCGAAGGGACTTTTTTCAAGGTAGGCTCATAAAAATGTCATTTTGAAAGATTTTTTTAAGGATAATTCCATGGAACAAGTCATTTATTGCCTTTGGAAGAAACTCCAATTTTAGTAGTGTACACCGTCGAACCTGATGTCATGAGAGGAGGTGAGAAAGTTGAAGAGATGTTGAACTACGTACATTGCCTCGGCGCCCGGGCAAATTAAAGAAGAGAAGGTGAATGGCCGATTCAATCGGACACTCATTAATTGCACATTACATATTTTTATTAATTAACAATTAATTCTCCTTTTTGCCATCATGTCATGGATAAAAGTCCTGCCACTCAATAAGCATGGTTCACAAAATTAGAATTGAAATCAAAATCGGGATCGAGATCGGTCACTGGATCATAAAAATAGAAATCAGATGAATCGGTAAGAATTAGATTTCATTTTTATAATTTTCTTCTATAAATACTCATTTCACCATTATATTTGTGTGTTTTCTTTATATCAAACTTGTTTAAATGTTGAATTTTTTTTATTCAATTTCTTCTATAAATACTCATTTCACCATTACAACTAGAAACAATATTGAGTCAGCTACAAAGCTCAGTAACTAGTTATTTAACGACGCACTTCTCTATAATTAGCTTAATTAAACAACCATTTAAACTGATTGGATTAATCCACACAAATTAAAATCAAATTATGCCTGCATATTTAACCAGCGATAGCATATTGGTCTGAGTTATCAGTAAAACAAGTCACACAATATACATATCATTTCATTCTACACAATCATAGCATTTCTCAAATTCTCAGACCACACAATCACATCATTTCACAAATCAAATTCAAAACTTCGAACCCGCTATCTCGTTAAATATGCATCATATAACCGAATATCCAATTTAACCAAAACAAATCGAAAACACATATTATAAAAAAGTCCGGTTACCTGATAGCGATAAATTCAGAAATCCATTCGAGTTGCAACGACTACTCAGAATCAATGCGATGTAATTCCAATTGGATATGCAATCGAATGATATCGATATCAGAGTTATTATTTTTTTTCAAAATATTTCTTCTCATTTTCTTCGGTTTTACACTTTGATTTTCAGATATCATTTTTTTTATCCTAATCAATTAAAGAGAGACAATGACTATTTATAAAGAGGAATTTTAACGGTGGTAAAAAGTCAAGATGTCAAAACATACATAGGCCGCGTGTACGTTGGCATCTTATCTCTCTTTTTTTATATATTTTTATAAAATTGACGCTTAACTTTCTAAATTTTGTAAATAAGTCTAAAAATAATTAAAAGAATGTTAAATATATAAAAGAAAATATCGGATGTTACAGTTTTCACTATATTATATATTTTGCATTGATTCATCATTTTTCTGAATTCTTTTTATATTCAATAGGAGGGCACATAGACACAGCAGAGATGCTTAGCATTTGTAAACGTTCATATTTTTCAATTGTAATTTTGTGGCGGAGAAATATAGAAATCAATAGAGGAGGCGAGGCGCATAATTTATTCGTAGGCAAGAGGTTGACCAATCTTTTGTAACTTCCATTGGCACAACTAGAGCAGCTATCATGGTTTCTATGGGAATGGGATTGTGGCATTGGGTTGCCTTAAGTAAACTCGAAACCCTTAAACTAATTTAGCTAGCTAGGAGGACGTAATTGTAAGCCATTACAGATCATGGCCTTACCAGATTGATAATGGACAAAATTATCAATTTTGTAGCTGTTATGTTCAGCAAAGTCCAATTTGCAAGCAGTTTACAATTTCAAAAGTCTCTGACCGGGCACCACACCCTGTCAGTAGATGTTGAGATTTATATACCTAAACTTTTTTTAACACCAAGATCTCACGACTCATTTTGCTCCAAGAGCCTGCCAACGGTATAAAAGGAAAAATCGAAATATGATATCATAGAAAGAAAATTGTACATGTAATCAAAGAACCAAAATCCAAGAAAACCAACAACAACATGATAGAAAGAAATATAAGAAACTACCCTACACCCCTAACAACTACTGCTTTCCTCAAAATCATTCACCTAAACCACCTCGTCAAATTATTGCACCTCTGCCTCTTGATTTTCAAGATCCACCTATAGATGCTTCAGCTCAGGTTCCTTCATTGGTAACTAATGAGAAATACGATTATTATGGTCCCACACACACTAAAATAATCAACTCTCTAACAATTTAATCAATTGTCAGTCCTAGTAAAAATTGACCTGCACTTTACGTAGTCTCAATTACTAGATACTACGTTAAGAACCGGATTGCATATTATGTGGCAATTCAGATCAAACCCATGAATTCTTGAATTTTCATGAAAAACAATATTGCTTTTGTCATATTGGAAAACAACACTGATTTAAGTATGAAAAACATTTAATTTCTTCCAATATTAATTTTATCTATATATTGAGAATTAAAAACTGTAATTTTTTTATTATTAATATGTTTTCATGTATACAAAAATTAAATATACTTAATTTATAAATGTCATGACACTATAATCACAAGAAAGATATGTTCATTCATTCAAAGAACATGCATAATATTCTATAACATTTACATAATCACAAAAAATGTATATTTATTAATTCAAAAATTATGTTATTCTATTATCTTTATATAATCACAAAAAAAATATTAATTCATTCAAAAAATATGTACTTATTCTATGAATGTATGATGGATGTAATAACCAATTGTCTTTTATTTCTTTCGTAAAAAAATAGAGATCGCAATAACCGGACAATCGATCCACATGCATTACATGGTTGATTGAAAATTGGTCATCTGTTATCAATTTTGCAATCAAATATCTCAACTTTCTCTAAATTCACCTCGGATATTCGTATATTTATGTACATAGTGTGTGTGTGTGTCTACATATTCATTATTTGTATGTATTCAAAGTGCTCTCTGTATTACATGAAAGCTTTTTCATAGCTACTTGCAAGAGCATATACAGTTCAAATAGCAAAATTACTATATAAAAATGTTTCCAATCATGATTGATCTAGCTAGCTACCTACAAGATTGATTAGTTGACTAGGCAAAAATCCAGTTGCTATTATTTGAACTTTGCAATCAATTCAAAATCCAAACAGTTAATTTATACTTTCAACTTGATTTTCTAGAATATGTTTTATATTTTTTAAGATAGGTAGAATATCACTTGATCTTCATGTGCCAAAAAAAACAGTGGTTTTCTATATTAAAAAATAGTAAAAAATACAAAAAAATATAAATTTTTGTATTCAATCAATTTCATATGGAGATCATATATAATAGTTCGTAACTTTGAAAATAGAGACATAGATTCATAGCACGGGCTGATCCGAAATATACATTAATGTAAGGCATTGCAGAGCATGTCCTTACCAAATTGATAATGGACAGAAGCCGTTATGTACAGCGAAGTCCAATTTGGTCCTCAAAAAATTTAAGTTGCAAACTATTGCCCAATTCCATGAAATAAGTAAAACTTAAAGCAAGCAATTCAGAATTTGAAAAGTCTCTGACAGGGGACCACACCCTGTCAGTAGATGTTGAGATTTATATACCTAAACCTTTTTTTGACACCAAGATCTCACAGCTCATTTTGCTCCAATAGCGCGCCTCCCCACTATGATGCTTCAGCCACAACATAGAAGGAAAAATCGAAATAAGATATCATAAAAAGAAAATTGTACATATAATATATAATCACAAATTCACAATAATGATATTAATGATTGTAAATGGAAACCATTAAACAGTAGAATATATCATCAAATGACCAAGAATTCAAAAAAGCCAACAAAAACATGATAGAAAGAAATATAATAAATAACCCTACACCCCTAACTACTACTGCTCTGCCTCAAAATCATTCACCTGAACCACCTCACCAAATTATTGTATCTCCGCCTTTTGATCTTCAAATCCACCTGTTGATTCGCTAGATCAGGTTCCTCCATTGGTAAATTCATGAGAAATACGATTATTATTGTGACACACAATAAATTAATCAACCCTCTAACAATTTAATCAATTGTTAGTTCCAGTAAAAATTGACTTGCACTTAATGTAGTGTCTATTACTAGATACTACGTTAAGATCCGGATTGCATATTCTGTGGAAAATCAAATTAGACCCATGAATTCATGAATTTTCTTGAAAAACAATATTGTTTTTATTATATTGGAAAACAAAATTGATTTAAGTATAAACAACATTTAATTTCTTCCAAAATTTTATCTATTGAGAATTAAAAACTAGAATTCTTTTTTTTTATTATTAAAATGTTTTTATGTAAACAAAAATTAAACATGCTCAATTTATAAATGTCATAACACTATAATCACAAGAAAGATATGTTCAATAATTCAAAGAGCATGCATAATATTCTATAATATTTACATAATCACAAAAAATGTATACTTAATTACTTATTTATTCAAAAAATATGGTATACTATTATCTTTACATAATTACAAAAAAATTATATTCATTCATTCAAAACATATGTACTTATTCTATTATTTTTATTTTTTTTAAAAACTGATAGGAGCTATCAGTATGTACAGTAAAATAAATACAACCAAAGAACAACTAACAGCATAATTAACAATTTTGAAGCCATAATATAGCTTCTTTCATGGCATGTTCAGCTGCCCATCTTAGTTCCGCAATTTTCCTTTCAAATATTAAACTATTGTGCTCCTTCCAAATCATCCAACAACACAAGAAGAAGAAGACCCCCCCATTTCTTAACTGTCGTCCGCCTCTTATTGCATTGCCAAGACCTGTATACTGTGTTTTGGACTGATGAACCCTTGTGAAGAATCCCATAACCCAAAAGCACAGTTAATCTCCTCCAAAACTCAATGGAATAACTACACTCAAAGAAGATATGCATTGTAGTCTCCAGTGTGGTTGATCAGCACATTTCACATTGTAAATCACAGTGAAAGCCTCGATTGTGCAAAATATTTCTTGTAAGAAGCTTTTCTTTTAACAACAGTAACACAAACACCTTAATAGATGGGAGAATTGCTAACTGCCAAGTAAAAGAGATATGTAATTATTCTATGAATGTATGATGGATGTAATAACCGATTGTTTTTTATTTGTTTCGTGAAAAAATAGAGATCACAATAACTGGACAATCGATCCACATGCATTACATGGTTGAGTGAAAATTGGTCATCTGTTATCAATTTTGCAATCAAATCTCTCAACTTTCTCTAATTTCACCTCGGATATTCGTATATTTTTGTACATAGTGTGTGTATGTGTGTGTATATGTTCATTATTAATTTGTATGTATGCAAAGTGCTCGCAATATTACATGAAAGCTTTTTCGTAGCTACTTACAAGAGCATATACAGTTCAACTAGCAAAATTACTAATTAAAATGTTTCCAATCATGATTGATCTAGCTAGCTATCTACAAGATTGATTAGTTGACTAGGCAAAAATACAGTAGCTATTATTTGACCTTTGCAACCAATCAAAGTCCAAACGGTTAATTTATACTTTTCAACTTAATCTTTATGTGAAAAAGTACTTTTTTACATTTTCTAGAATATGTTTAATATTTTTTAAGATAGTAGAATATCACTTGATTTGAAAATTTTGTGCCAAAAAAAAGTAGTGGTTTTCTATATAAAAAAATAGTAAAAAATATTATAAAATATAAATTTTTGTATTCAAGCAATTTCATATATAGATCATATATAATAGTTTGTAACTTTGAAAATAAAGACATAGATCCATAGCATGGGTTGATCCGAGATATACATGTTACCATATATAGTCATAATTAATAAATTGTAAATATGTAATGTAAACAACTATAAGGAGGCCCAATATTAATTTCTTGTGCAAAATAAAAATTTGTCAGAATTTATAAGGGATTGAATATACTATTTCTACATTAAATAAAAAACATTTAATTCAAGCAAATGCTATAATTTTGATTGAATAAATATTTAATTCAAACATTTAAGTCTATAAATAAATAGTGGTTTGCAAGGGCATTTGCTCCTTTATGTTTTTCACCCTCGCTGTATTTAGTTGCATATATATTTGACAATCAAGAAGAAAACCGTTTTGTAGACATTTTCTGAATCAGTATCCTCTACAACAATACCTCAAATTTGAGTTTAGAATCTAGACCGTCTGTTCAGAATTTGAGACTAATTGCATTCAAGCTGGAAATTTCTGGACCCCTTTAATATTTGTGTCAATGCGGTCAGATGGTCCAGGGTCTTTGTGCAGTAACTCAAAATTTAAATTACGGCTAATGTATTTCTTGGGCAGAAATTACTTTCTTACCGGGTGGTGAAATCTCGGAAAATGTGATTTTGCTTCAGAAGGTGCTTCATTATTTTAGATTGGATGGATTGGGATTTTAGTAATTGATTATTGCGGCTAATGGATTATGGGTTGTATCTCGCCCGCTCGGTTCTCTGTTGTTTTAAATGGCAAAGGAGATGGGTTTTTACTTTTTACAGCCGCAAAGTGGTTATTTGAGGCAAGGATGCTCTCTTTTGCCTTACATATTTGTTCTTGGGATGGATGTGCTCTCTAGAGGCTTAGCATATTAGGTGACAACAAGGGAGCTGCGAGGGCACTGATCTTAACCGATATGTGGATGAATTGCTGGTTTTTGACTCGGCTAATATGCTTGAAGCGCAGAGGATTATGCAATCTATTATATATATAATAACAATTTATAACCTGATCTTCAATTTATTTAGAGCTACTCTCAGTTTTATATTGCTTATAACCTGGAGCAGTTTCAGTCAACAATTAAAAGACGAAAAAAAATGTCAAGCTTTAAGCTTTTACAGTGTGTGTGTGTATATATATATATATATATATATATTATGGGGGCTTTAATTTCAGTATATATATGGTGTTCTTGTAGACATCTTCAAATAGGCTATATATATATATATATATAGGGCAGGCATCATGCATTAGGGTTTAGGGCATCCATATATGAGGTGGCAGGCTCCTTATATATATAGCCTTCAATTGCTCAAGTGTTTGATTTGATGAGTGGTTGTAACTTGTAATGGACACATTGCTTAATTACTAAGCCAGCAAACCAGCATATATAGATAGCCTCATGAGGCAATCCAAATTTAAAGCCATTTGGGTCATTGGATGCTGGACAATTAATTAATTAATGGATGGCTAAGATCTGATCATTTGATGAGGAAGTTTTCATTTGCAAGATATCATATATGTGAGGGTATGTTTTTCCTTAATTAGTAGAACATTACCCAATGGCTATGTGCCAGGTGTCTTACTTTAAGACAAAAATCCATTAGATTTCTATATGATACGATATGATATTTCTCCATTCATCATTAAAACTACATTACATTTGTAAACTTTATTCTATTCTCTTGAGATATTTCATGATTAATTATGAACAATTCAATTAATAGTCCAAAGATCACCAATACCAAATATTTCACAAACACACTTAATATGATCTATTGTTTAAGATGACATCCATTAAAAAAAAAAAAAAAAAAATTTTTTTTTTTTTTTTTTTTTTTTTTTTTTTTTTTTTTTTTTTTTTTTTTTTTTTTTTTTTTTTCTAAATTTTTTTTTTTTTTTTTTTTTGGGAAAAAAAAAGGTTTTTTAGGAGGGGGGGGGGGGAACCCATCTTTTTATAAAATTTTTATTTTAAAATCGGTACGTCCATCATATACCAATCAACTACATTAGATTAATCAGATCTAATGCTATAATTATAGAACGATCTATTTATGATTTAATTAATCGTGTCACATTAAGATTAGAAACTGCATAACGTTAAAAGTAAATGAGCCATTTGCAGTTTTTAAAAGCAGATTTCTAACATACATAACAAATTTTATAATTCCAACACATATATAGAAACATAAAAAGAAAAGAAAAAGTACTATATATACACACACACACAATGTATGTATGTATGTATAGCTAATAACTCCATGCATGGCTGATCGATGATGATAGTACGTAGTAGCAAGAATCATCTAGATCCGAAGAAGTGGCCGATTACATACAAGAATATATATATATATAGCTATTAATTAATGAGTGAGTAGCCATGAAACAAGCACGGTGACCGCCACCTTTGACATCGTCAACAACAATCGAGCTGGTGTATGTTCCTCCATAACAAGTGACCAAAACAAAATACATAATAAATAGACCAACATGCCGAAAACAAACGTGGTGGTTGCTACATCATTTAACATCCTCAACAACAATGGGTGTATAAGGGGCCGAAATAAACCTACTACACATGCAATAATGGCCAGTAGTGTCATCACCATCGCCACCAACACCATACATGCCTTCAAACATCGATCAATCTCACGATTAGCTCCTTCCATCTCTTTTTGTTCTCTCTCTTTTTGTTGCATTTAGTAATGACGCTACAAATTAATGAATGCTTTATGAAATTGCAACAATTAATGAGACAAATTGTGGAATTTATAGGGCCGGAAATATTATTTCTAGGTTTGATATTGTAAATAAAGCCATGGTACGTACATATATAAATGCAAAATTAGGAGCGTCTCATTTCTATATATACATATATATATTTCCCAATTTAATATTTATTTCTATTTAAGCTAATTGGTTGTACTTCCCAATATGCTCCAAATTAAGCTTTTAGGCTTTTAGCTGAACAATTTAGTGTTCAGTTATATATATATATATATAGTCAATAAAGAAATAGACAAGTGTTAAAATAGTAATTTTTTGAATGAAAGTGTTAAAATAGTAATTGGATAAATATATATTTATTTAACTTCTATATATATTGTACAAAATAGTTATCGCATAAAGAAAACACATTGTCTTAAATTTCGCAATTGAATACCCAGCTATTTCTATTTAAGTTCTTAATTGGAAGTAAATTTCACCTGTTATTGACTCTAAATCAAGGTTCTACCAATTAAGGAACAATTTAGAGTTAGTTAAATAGTTAAGAAAGAAACACAAGTTAAAAATAGTAATTGCAATAGCTTTAATTACTTCTATTGGACTTCTCAATATCTTTATTCTAAATATGTTATTATGAGAAATATGGCGTTTATAACTCGCTGATAATTTGTTGAATTGTAAATTAAATCGTCCTAATTAATATTACTGACACGTACGTACGGATCCGGTTAAAAAATTCCAACAGCACTTAATTGAAGATTTAATTTTGAGAAATATAACTGTCTATAGGTTTGTATAAAATAATTCTTAGCTCAACCAAATTGTAAAACATTCTTTTGATGAAAAGAAAACAAGTAAATGTTGGATTTAATTTTATGGTACTTAAGGTGGCGAAATTTTAAACATTTTGATAAAAAAAAGTATCAAAATTAAGACCATTATGTGTAACTAAAATCAAACCAAAAATTATATTTTCAAATCAATAAGTGTCATACCTAGTTTCTATTCTCCAAATAAGAAAGAATGCCCTTGATATGTAGGGCTAAAGATTCTACACCTCCTTTTGTGAATATTAATGTTTGTTGATGTGTGTGTGACCTAAAACATTTTGTATCAAAATGAGACTCCAAAGTAGAAGTCCTCTACGGTATCCACTAAGAAATATGTTGAAATCAAAGTTTCTTCTTGTTAGAGATTAATAATTTTGTCGCACCTTAATCATTATCCTTTAAGTGAACTAGATATTGAGTTTTTAGAGTTTGTAGGTTCTCAACATATGAGAAACTAAATATAAAAGAGAGAGGGTTTGGCAGAAATTCAACTTTCTAAAAACGATTTCTTCTAAAAAAGAATGAGGGAAAATATATAAAGCAAACATGGAAAGTAAATTTTGTTTCTAAAATTAATCCCACATTAATTTTTTTTACCATGATATACTTTGAATTAGGCTTTTCTAGAAGGGCAATTAAGGTTATATATCATTCTTTTAACTTTTTGTCAAATTGCAAAATGCCCTGTACATAGCAGTCTAAATTAAGTACCATGTTGTGTCACATTTTTTACTAAGATACATTTAGAATTAAAATTTTCCACCAAAGAGAAAAGTTTTATATTTTTATTTTAAATTTCCATTCATATGTAGAACACTCAAAACAAACATAGTATGAGGGTGTTATGATCAAAATACAAAATATGTCTAGAAAATGGTAGTCTATTTTGGACTAATTTTTAATTGTGGAAACAATTCTTCAAATAAATTTGACCCAAAATTGTAACGCCATGTAGTTTGATGTACAATCTAATTGTTAAAATTTTATTTTAAATACAAATGTAACCGATTATATGATGTCATGTATTTGAAATACTAAATTATGGCATGATATATATAGTTTACATCAGAACCAAGAGTATAGAGTTCATCAGAATTTAAAAACCAAACACAACTAAGATTACATTAGAACCAAGAGTATAGAATTCATTAATACTGCCTACCCATAAGAAACAGTTATCAAACATGACATTGCTTTTGCAGTTAGTATTATAAGTCAACTCATGCATACTCCACGCACTAGTCACTTGAGTGTTGTCGATAGAATACTGAGATATCTTAAAAGTAGTGGCGGAGGGAGTTAAAGCAAATGGGGTTCAATTGACCCCCATTTGTTTTCAAAAATTTTGTATTTATACACAATTTTCTATATAATTTAGAGTAAAATATTGTAAAAATATTGTAAAATTGATCCCCATTCGCAGTAGAAAATTTTATATGATTAACCCACATAGTCAGAAAGTCTGGCTCCGCCCCTGCTTAAAAGCACTCTAGGTCAAGGAATTTGGATGAAAAAATAATTCTAATGAAGTTGTTGGTTTCGTTGATGCAGATTGGGCCAGTAGCTATTACAGAAAATCAACCAAAGGTACAATAATGTTGTGTTAAGGTCAAGTGCAAAATCAAAATATCAAGCCATTACATCCATTGCAAGTGAGCTCATCTGGATAAAGTAACTACTTAGCAACATGAAGATGGAGCACACAGGAGAAATAAAAATGTACTGTGATAATCTACCAGCACAATACATTGCATCCAATCTAGTGTTCCATGAAAGAACAAAAAACATAGAGGTCGACTATCACTTTGTCAGAAAAAAGTACAGTCCGGAGAAATATAAACCCCATTCCTCAAAAGCAAAGAACAACTGACATATGTCTTTACTAAAACACTCGACAAATCCAGTCATGTAAACATACTTTGCATATAAACATACTTGACAAGTTGGACTCCATTAATTTATTCGAATCTAACTTGAGGGAGAATATTGAGAAACAAGGATTCTTGCCTCAGATATTACTTGTCATTGGCAACTTAGGCAACAAATAAAATTTATAGCTGTCACATTGATTTAGTATCTAAGTTGATATTAGCAATGACAAGTAAAACTTGTAGCACAATTAGAAGCAAATAATAGGTCCGGTGCATAGGAGCTTTCAAATAGCTTTTGTAAAGAGGTCTTGCAGACCGGGTTTAGACGGAGAGATGCCAATAAAGAGGGGCCCATTGTTCTTTCTTCAGCCTACGTCTTTTTTTCTTTTTCGGCCCGGGTGAGAATTGATTCCTTTGTTGCCAATCCTTTTCTTTCGGCTCACTCCACCAGGCCCCTTTTATTCATTTTCATTGGGCTTTTCTCCTTTTCTCCAGCTTCAGCCCGAGATCTCTATTTCTCTTTTGTTTTGTTCTCCATTTCGGATGCAAATGGAATAATCCAGTTTTTTTTTTTTTTTTTTTTTTTTTTTTTTTTCCTATTTTTCCTATTTTTCCTATTTTATTTGCTTGCTCCTCCTTTTATTTAGGGGTCAACACTTACTCATCAAGCCAATAATATTCCATACTTGAGGAACTAAATTAGCAAAATTTTCAATCTACAACACATGATAGAAAATAAACTTTTACAGGAACCTATTTACCAAAATAATTTTATTCACTTTAAAATGAGAAAACTTGAAGCGTATATTTTTTTTGTCATATATAAAATTTTTGCAAGAAAAAATAGTACTACGCACAAAATCGTTTCAATTTAAATAACAATATTCCATACTATCAAAAGATGTGGCACACACACCATTACAGCTAGGGGTGTTAATGAGTACGATACAGATAGAGTGGAAGCATTTTCATACTCATACCATTAAAAATTGATTTTACCCATACCCTATCTTTTACCCGTTAAGAATTCTTTAGCTTACCCTATTATTACTCGTTAAAATTATCGGATAATGAAACGGTTGTGGGTGAATAATGAAAAAATATAATTTAATAATTAATTTATTATATTTTACAAATAAACATCAAAACTCATTTATTTCACACATATGCAATCACATTACTAATAAAAATAAATAAATGTGCAATCAATTCCAAAAAAATTCTGTTTTTATAAAGCAAGAGAATTTAAAAATACAAAAATCTCCTTAAACAAATTCAATTAAAATAAAAATAATATGTTTAATATTTTTCTTAGAAAAAAAAAATATACACTGAATAACAAAAGTACATCACTAGTATTGCTCAAACATTATCATATGAAATATCATGCAAATAAATGTTACCATCACTAATTATTTCTCAAATATTATCATCTAATTTTGCTTTATATAATTATTTCTCAAACTTTATCCGTACCGTTACCTGTTTAGCTCGAAAAAAAAAATTCTTAACCATATCCATACCCGATAAGTTAACGAAAAAAAAACTTTACACATACCCACCTTATTAAATACGATACGGGTAGTGTAAACAGTTAAATGAGTATCATTGACACTTTTAGCTGATTACAGCGCCATATTGGGTGAGCTTTACATTTCCTAATAATATAATAAGACAGCCCTCTATACATTTCTGCCCTTGTACTCTCTCATATCAGATACTTGATTAAGATACAGAACTAATGGCTAGGGAGATGGCAATTAATTCTTCTGCGACTCAGACCGAGCCAAAGCGCCCACTGATGCCATACAAGCTCCTTAAGGCAGCTATTGATGGCAACGAGACAGATTTGAGGCAGCTTCTGGGATTGAACAATGAACAACCTCCCCCTCATACAAATGTAGTTGTTCAGGATGGGGCACCAACAGAACCCTCTGAGTCTGACCTCCTCAGAAGCGTTGCAGGTAATTAATATATAATTTTAAGTAGAACTAGGGTGATCTTAAGCTCACCAAGGTGTTTGGTGAGCCTAACTCTAAAATCTATTAGATTGGCTTCAAACAATAAATCCAAACAGTTGAAGTACTTCACGAGTGAAAAATTTACATGTTAAGTTTCTAGAATTTTGAATTAATTTATATAAAATCAAGTGGTAAAAAAAGTTCAATAAATGAATGCACCAAAATTAATTTATAAACATTCTAATTTTGACCACTTTAGTTTATGCTAAAATAATTCGAAAACTTAATATTTTTGCATATAAATTCATCACTTGTGAACTCGTTTGAAACTGATATAATATAGCTTGGAGTTAAGCTCACCAAAAACCTTGGTGAGCTTAAGAACACCCTAGTATTACTTGTAAGTTTTTTTTCAAAGCAATAGTAATTTCAGTAGCAAGCTTGGCAGGGTTGGATCTAGAATTTCTGTCAGAGTGGGACATAAATTGGATTCAAACACACAAAATAATTAGGTTCATATCAAATCCATTAACAAATTGGATAATAGATAATGAAACAAAATAAAATAGTCTCTTATCTAATAAAAAATAACAAAAATAATTGTTACATTGTCTAATTTTATAAACCATCTGCACATCTTAATGATTTTTCCTTTATCAAATAACTTGAGCTTCAATATATATATATATATTATTTTGTTGTCTTTTTTGTATTTGAATAGTTCAATCCAATAAACTTTGTTAGAGAGCACAAAGGGGTTCACGAGTCACGTGTTTGTGCCTTTAATTAATTCTGCACAGAATTTTAAAATCCCGGAAGGCATGTTGCAAAGTTGTTTGGGCTTTTAATTCTTTGGGGGAGCAGATGTCCCTCTGGATCTTATTGATTACGCTCCTAAAGCTTAGTATCTTATGTCTTCATCAATAATATTTTAGTGCTAAGAAAATAAAGAGAGAAATATGCAATTGATGGTTGATCAGAAACCCCAAAATTTTAATTTCCTGTGCTCGTTGTTTCAGTAATAAAACTGAAAAAAAAAATCTGAAAAGTGCTCAAATAATAGGGACAAAACCAAATAAAAATTATGGCTAAGAATTTTAAACTTGAAAATAATATTTTACAAATTTTCAAATTTTTTTTTTTTTCGGAATTGGGACCATCTACGTTTACAAACATAGCCAAGTTAAAAATAAAATAAAATTTATTGGTATAGTGTTTATCAAAAAATTCGGAAATTAAAATTTAATTATATTTAATAGGAATAATAAAGAGTCATATTTTGTTTGCTTTAGTAGATATAAAAGCCTACAAGATTTTGTATTCATAATTATTATCAAGGATGTCAATGATACCCTTTTAATCTTTTATCTAATTCGTATTGTTTTCAATAAGGCGGGTGTGGGTAAGATTTTTTTTTCGTTAGCTTATCGGGTATGGACATCGATAAGAGTTATTTCATACTCATTAAACTATAGGGTAATTAATAAATATTAAATTATATATGATAATTTTTTTATGCATATAACTATATAGTTATATTATTATAATTAGATTGAGTTATATATATTTCATAGAATTTTTTTATTTAGTAATCTATGATACAATTAATTAATTTATCTAATATTATGTATATAGTTTTTAATTAGTAATTAATGATAAACTTAATTTATACAATAATTTATCATTTAATTATTTAATTATTTAATAATTTATATCTTATAAAATAGTATGATCAAAATTTATAAATATGATGTAAATATTATATTTTTTATATTGTGTGATATTAGGTACGTGATGTATTTAATATATTTATTCGCTAATTACCATTATTTGTTTCATCATATCGACCTTTAGGTAGCCACAGTCCTAAGACTTTTTTTCCGAGCCAACTATGCTATGCTCCATCTCTATTGTCCATTATCTTAATAGGTAAAAGTAGGGTATGAGTAAGTTAATATTTAATGAATAAATATAGGGTTTGGGTAAGACTAATTTTAAGGGTAAAAATGCCTCCATTAATTCGACCTGTGACATACCTATTGACACTCCTGAGTCTCTTGTGGTATGAATATAAACTTGGCTGTGTTTCCTTGTGCCTACCTGTGTTGCACTGTGTTGCGTCATTTCTACACCTACTGTGTCTAGCCATGTCCGTACCATGCTTGGTACTTGGCTATGGCTCACATCCTCACTACCTAGGCAAGCATATCCAATGGCACGACACCTGAACACATCGGCACAACACGTGGTTTAACCAGAATATGTGGAGCCACAATCATGACCCAGAAATAACTAAAATTGAAAAAAAAAAAAAAATCATGACCCGCCTGACCTAATTGAAATAACTAGTCAGCATTTGATCATGTCCAGAAGCAGAGGAAAGTAAGGGGCAAGGAGGGCTGAGACCATCCCCCCCTAAATTGAAATTTTCCAATCTTGTTCTGAAATTTTTTAATTTTAATAAACATTAATACTACTCCCCCTCTCAAAGAAATAAAATTATACAAATTATTTATTCAACCAGCAATAAATTTTAATTTTATGGCTCTGACCATGACCATGCGAACCAAAATGACGACTGGCAATTTCGTTATATATAGGTATGGAGAATACCATTCTTCACATACTGTCTGCCAATGGCCACGGAAATCTTGTGTCTACAATCTGTATGAAAGATAGCTCATTGCTGAAGGCACGCAATGTAAGAAATGAGACACCCTTCCACCATGCTGCAAGATTTGGGAACATAAACACCATTTCAGAGTTGATACATTGTGCCAAATTGGCATTCGGTGAGGAGGGGTTGACAGAGCTGCTTAGACAAAAGAACTGCCTGGGGGAAACAGCCTTACATGAAGCTGCCAGACATGGCCATAGATTTGTTGTCTCGACTCTGATGGATAATGATCGGGAATTGGCGGGCCTGGTCAACAATAATTTTGTATCTCCCTTGTATTTGGCTACTGCAAGGGGATCGCTCGATATGGTAAAGAATATGGTGGAGAAAATGTTAAATCACAAAATTACATCAGAATTTTATTCAGGACCAAAAAAACAGACAGCGTTGCATGCTGCTGTGCTCCAAGACCAAGGTATATAGTAATATCAATTGATTTTATTTTATTCAACTTGAGATGGAAGTCCTTGCTAAGGTTTTGTTCAGATGGTCCAGTTTCTTTAAATTCACAATCAAAATTAATTTTGGTTAAAATAGTTTGGTTGTTTTGTTCATTTTGTTTGGTACGGTGGTTGAAAACCAAATAAACTGAAGAAATCAAACAAACCAAATATTAGTTAATATTGTGTTATTACTGTAATGTTACACATATTACAGTTTATATGGAAACCTTGTTTTACACAATATAGAGTAACCTAGTTTTACACTAATAAAGTGGAACATAAGAAGTTAAGAACTGCCATTTATAAGGAAACAAAAAAAGAATAAAGTTACCTTGTTGCATCTTCCGGCTTATTTTTTCATGTAAATTAAGTGCAAATAATATAGTATAAACATTATAGTTATACAGGTAATTTCGGGCAGCATCCTCATTTCAACCAGGAGGGAATTATTGCTTAAACTTAACAATGGTTTGCCTAATTTAACTTCTCTGTGTTATCTTATTGACAGAACTCACCCAAGCACTACTACAACTGTACTCAGTACCTCATTTGAACTCAGGACCAAAAAAGCAGACAGCGTTGGATGCTGCAGTGCTCCAAGACCAAGGTATATAGTAATATCAATTGATTTTATTTTATTCAACTTGAGACGGCAGCCCTTCCTAAGGTTGTGTTCAGATGATTCAGTTTCTTTAATTTTACAATCAAAATTTATTTTGGTTAAAATAGTTTGGTTGTTTTGTTCATTTTATTTGGTACGGTGGTTGAAAACCAAATAAAATGAAGAAATCAAACAAACCAAATATTAGTTAATATTGTGTTATTACTGTAATGTTACACATATTATACATAAATCTGTTACTTAATATTCATATTAAGCGTTACAAATTGAATTTTTCATACTAATTTAGTTTAAACAAATTAAACATTGATTTAATTGGTTCAGTTTCTAATTTGATCGGTTGATTGGTTATTCAGTCGATTCAATTTATATTTTTGTCAATGGAAAATTATTTGGTTGGATTGTTAGTTCTAGCAAATGACTTTACTTCATAAATACTGAGTTACAACATGATTTTCAGTAGATCATAAATTCAGAACTTCTAGGAACCCAATATAGAAACCTAGTTTTACAGTACTAATAAAGTGGATCACATAAGAAATTCCATTTATAAGGAAACTGTTAGGGTTTCTAGAAAGAAAAGGCTAGAAACAAGAGAGACAAAATCTTATAAGGAAACTTAATTGTATTCTTGACTTCATTAATTACATAGAGTACAAATGACATAATTTATAGCAACATAAATCTCTAAAAAGATAACTCTATAAATGACATGTCCTAAAATACTCATATACTAAAATACTAAATTCTTCCTCTTTAATATAGCCTGCCAAATATAGCCTACTATCATGAAATCCTGCTAAATTAAGACTGATGAAAATATATGATGAGATGAGAGGCATACACAACAATCCTCCTCTTGACTTGAAATCTCATCCTGAAACAAAACCTCAAATGAACCCCTAAAGCACATCATTAACTTGAATTTCAACTAAATTATAATCGCCTAAAAGGTATCATTCTCGTATGCCTTCTGCTTATTCTTGATTTTGAAACAGTTGGTCTTGATGTGATCTTTCTTCCTGCAATAGTTGTAAATTAGATTCTTGTGCTTAGAGCTCGAATAGGTCGATGATGAAGTCAAGTTCTTCCCCTTTTGTCTCACATCCTGATCGTCCATCTTGATACCAAATATTTTCATGTCAATAAAAAACGTGGTAGAGTATGAAATATGGACCTTAACAGATGTACCTTCTACTTGCTTGGTCTTTACGTGAAGAACAAGTGCGCCAAGGAAACACTCAGCGCCTGAATGCTTCTTCCATGATACAAAGAACGAATCGGAAAAACCCTCAACAGCAGTAGCGGAACAAAAGAACCCTGAAATCGTCGATTGGCTGTCAGTGACGAAGGTGGCTCCGATACCAATTTGTTAGGGTTTCGAAGAAGGAGAGGCTAGAAAGAAGAGAGACAAATATAGCCTACTATCATGACATCCTGCTAAATTAAATCTAATGAAAATATATGATAATATGAGAGGCATACACAACAAAAACAAAAAAGAATAAAGTTACCTTATTGCATCTTCCGGCTTATTTTCTCATGTAAATTAAGTGCAAATAATATAGTATAAACATTATACAGCTAATTTCGGGCTGCATCATACATGCCCATTGGTTTGAGATGAGCAGCATTGAATAAATTTAAGTTCTTATTAATTTAATGTGACAATATTTCAGTGAAACTCTAATGTTGTCAACCTGTTTCAATTCATTTTTCAATCAAATGTTGAAATCCAATTTAACTGAAGTCTCTCTCTGTAATCACAATATCCCCGATAATATGAACTTCTTCCAGTGCTTTAAAAATGATTGTAGTATATTTGCAAATCTTACGCACTAATAGTTTGGTTAATAGTGTCAAAAATGTATGCAAAATCCATTCAGTCAGCTGATCCTCATTTCAATCACGAGGGAATTATTGCTTACTAAAACTGAACAATGGTTTGCCTAATTTAATTTATCTGTGTTATCTTATTGACAGAACTCACCCAAGAACTACTACAACTGTACTCAGAACCACTTGGTAAGGGGGCAGATGAAACAGGGAGAACTCCTCTCCACTTCCTAGCAACAACTGGAAACCATGAGATTGCTGAACTCCTATTGGATAAAGATCCATCGTTGGCATACATCCAAGATTCAGATGGATCATTTCCTGTGCATACTGCAGTAAGAATGGGCCATGTCAAAATGATTGTCCTTTTCTTACAAAAGTGCCTTGATTCAGGTGAGCTACTTGATCATAATGGAAGGAACTTCCTACACATTGCCATGGAAGCAAAGAAGGGACACATTATCTTTGAATTGCAAAAAGATTCAAAAAACAAACTTTTGATTTCTCACTGGGAGAGAATGTTGGAGAGAATGGCAAACACAATTGATAACAAAGAAAACACACCATTACATTTAGCGGCAGAACATGATTGTATCGATGTTATGCTTTCTTTTTTTAAGAAGAAAGAATTATTGGATCTGACTTTACAAAACAAGGAAGGTCTAACAGCTGCCGACATTTCAGTCATTCGATTCAGGGAAGCTACATTGAACTTTCAGGTTAGGCTGCTTACTATTTCTTATCATCCTTGATCAAATTTTCTTTTCTTCAAAAATATTGTGGACAACAGCCGGACTTGATTTATTGTGTCAATCCAAGATTTTTCCAAATATTTGCTTCAGCTTTCTGCACCTTTTCCAAAGCATGTTGTTTATTTTCTAAATGGTGCTCGGGCAACCAACTGGCTTATAGCCATTGCATATTTAGTGGCGCATGCAGGCATATCTGCAAGAGAGAGAGAAAGAGTGAGAAATATAGTAACAAACATTAAGGAATAGGAAACTTTATTAGAAGATCAAATACTTGTTGTTGATGATGGTTGTTAGCAAGATCAAATGCCCTATATATTCCGTCTTTAAAAGCAAAAAATAGAAAAAAAAAAAGTACAAGAAAAGATGCAATAAGGGAACCAAAAGGCGCAGCCCCATTGTTCCATCACTGCCAATGGGTCGGCACTGCCATTTCTAAAAGAAGTGGTCTCTTTCAGGGCTTACCTCCAGATACACATCTTAAATTCTTAATTCTTAAACATATAGAGCTAATTGTGTTGTTTGGTAATTTATTTTGAACTTGTAAGTTCCAACTTATATATTCCTTTTCGTTTGCTAACAAGATACTTATTTGGCGCATTGCAGCCCAGGTTCTCAATTGAAATTTTCATTCCAAAAAGAAGAGCTGGTTTCAGCACAGGTTGGTTTCAGTACTACACTAAAGAACAAATGCCAAAAACGGAGTTAAGTATTAAGGACCAAGTACCAGAAATAGAGGCAATGAGAGGCACCATGCAGGACCACATTTCGACAGCGGATGAAAGAGTTACTAAAATGAGGTCAGAGAGTGTGATGGCCAAAGCCCAATTAGTGGGCCTGGGTTCTGTACTGATTGCAACAGTAACATTTGCTGCTGCTTTTACTCTGCCAGGTGGTACAAATCAAGAGACTGGCACGCCAATTCTAGGAAGGAAGTACATTTTCAAGGCATTTGTCTTAGCAGACTTCTCCGCATTTTTCTTTTCCATCTTTTCTACTATGATGCTTATATACAGCTCAAGCTGTGAAAATTTTGATTGGATGGAAAGGGTCATTAATAGGTCTATGTTGATATTTGCTTCAGCTGCAAGGATCATGGTCCTGGCACTGGCATTAGGTCTGTATCTGGTGCTAGCTCCTGTTGGTAATACTGGGGCTGTAGTTCTCGCTTTTTCGGCCTACTTATCTTTCATGAGCACTCCATACAATGCCCTGCGACAATCTGAGTTGCTCGGGAAATCAAGAAAAAAACCGACAAAACGTATTATGAAGCCCATATCCTTCTGGGAATCTCCTTCACATTTGCGTATTATCAAAATTCCTGGGCGAAGGTACTCATAATTTGGGCCCCGTTAATATTCATTTTTCTGTGTGCACTAATCTAGCTTTACAGGATTCTCTAAATGATATGATTCAGTACAATCTCAATTCTTGTAATTTTAAAGCAGCTCTTATATATGCTACATCACTTGAGTTTCGCTTTTATTCTACGAGACGATTATTTTTTTTTTCATTTACCTAGATATATGTGTTTTACTTGTATAGTGTGATTACATTTTCTGTTATTTAAAATTTGTGCAAGTGAGTGCAGTCAAGCAGTGTCCTTTTTTTACCTGTAGAATTTAAAAACAAAACTAATTTATAATATCAAATTAATAAAATCTCGAAATATAAAAAAATTATTGTTTACCGCTGGAAAAAAAACGTTGTCAATTATAACAACGTTGTCATTATTAATATAAACGCTTGCGTTTTTTCTTGAGCCATTCTCTCTAGGTCTCTTCACGCACAAATGGTTTGGTTAATAGAGTGTCAAAAATGAATGCAAAATCCATTCAGTCAGCTGGTCCTCAGTTCAATCAGGAGGGAATTATTGCTTACTAAAACTTTTTTTGATGAAAAATATGGGTCTAGTCCGTATTTCATTGAAATAGTAGTTCTGTTACATTGGATATGTAACTGCCCAAGGAAAGACAATGGCGCTCAATACAATTGAGCAAAATAAACAAATGAAAAGTTGAAAAATTAAAGTACAAAGGAAAATATGCAAGGTAAATAATTAAAAATGCAACTGCTGGTATATGTGTGATGTTCTCTCCTCTATTGTCTTCCTCCCATCTGTGTTGGTACCGTTCTCTGGAATTGCAATTGCCATAAGACTTCTTCTTTGATGTCGAGAGCCGTCTTGCTTGCTTCCGTAAAAGTGCGTGCACAGCGCTCCCTCCATATCATGAATTGTTTTATAAGCATGGTCTCTCTTTGTATTTTTGATACTCCTACACTGGTCAGCATTTCTGTTGGTGATGTTGTACCTGTGAAAGTCGGTAATTTGGCCGGTACGGTTTGTGTTAGCGCTGAATACACTGCCTTGGAGAAGGTACATTCATCTAGCATATGCTTTACTGATTCCCCTTGTATCTTGCATAATACACATCTGTTAACTAGCGGCCATCCTCTTTTGTTGAGATTATCTATGGTTAGGATTCTATTATTCAAGGCCAGCCATCCAAAAACTTTCATCCGAGGGGGTGCTTTTAATTTCCAAATTTTTTGTGCTTTATTTAGAATTATCGGTGCATCCTTCATTGCTTTGTATCCTGCCCAAACTGTGTATGTACCTGAGTCATTCCATTTCCAACTGACATCATCCTCCATTAACGGGTTGAGAACCATACCCGATAGTAAATTTTGAAACCTTACCATTTCCTGATCTGTGATGTCAGAGCTAATCGGTCTGAAGAGAGTTGTGAGGTTTGATACTTGAGAGACTTCGTAAAGGGTGATATGGATGTCTAGGACGTGTGTGTAGAGATTTGGAAGGAGGGTGCTCAAAACTTGTCCTTCCCAATTGTCGTTCCAGAGTTGCATCCTTCTGCCATTATCGATCTTATGTAAGAAGAAGCACTTACAGTAAGGTGGAGATTTAGAAATTGCCATGGTGAAAATTGGAGAGTCTGGTAGCCCATCAGTGGCTATGTGTTGCAAGAATAGTGATTTACAAAGTGTCAATTCCGGTTTTCTCCATTGCCAAAACCACTTGATCAATAGTGCTTGATTGAAAACCGATAAGTCGATTATGCCTAGCCCTCCAAATTCCTTTGGTGTGCATGTCAAGTTCCAGTTTACCAGATTGATTTTAGAGTGTGGTTGCGGTGTTGCTCCGTGCCATAAGAATGTCCTTCTTATTTTATCGATGTCCTTAATTACCCAAACCGGCAATTTTAGACATGACATAAAATAAGTTGGTAGTGACGACAAAAAAGAGTTGATCAATACAATTCTCCCCGCTATGGACAAATGCTTAGCTGCCCATCCAGTCAACCTTTTGTTCATACGCTCTAACAAGGGTAAATATGCTGATTTGGGCAATTTTTTGTTTGACAATGGAAGCCCCAAATATGTGAAAGGCATGGTTGCCAATCTACAGCCTAATACATTTGCTAATTCCTACTGTGTTGTTTGTGTTCCCATGGTTACCATCAATTCAGACTTTGTCAAGTTGACAGAAAGTCCAGAAATTTGTTTGAAAACCGTAAGAACAATCTGAAGTGCTTGCAATTGTTGAACCTCCGGTTTGACAAAAAACATCGCATCGTCTGCATATAGCAGGCACGGTGACATATCTCTAAATGGCAATCTTAAGGCTCCCATGTCTGATAGTCTTTGCACGTATCTCGCAAGAAAATCAATTGCAAGGATGAAGAGTAATGGTGATAGTGGATCTCCCTGTCGTACGCCCCTCTTAAGCGTAAGTTTTTCCCCAATAGGCCATTTATCATGATCTGTGAAGTCCCCACTATGATGCATTGCCTAATCCATGAGAGCCAATTTTGAGGAAATCCGTGTGCCGTCATGACTGCTATGATGAAATCCCAACTTACTGTGTCAAAAGCTTTTGTGAAGTCTGCCTTGAACAATGCAATTGGTAAATTTCTTTTGCGAGTTGTATGAAGAACATGCTGTGCATATATGTAGCTTTCACAAATATACCTATTTTTCATGAATCCCGTCTGAGCTTTGTGTAGTAAGTTTGGCAACTGTTGCTCTAGTCTATTCGCTAAAATTTTGGAGAAAATTTTTTGAATCCCATGAAGTAGGCTGATTGGTCTGAAATCTTGGACTGTTATGGGTGATTCTTTTTTTGGAAGTAGTACTATGTATGATGTGTTACAAGGGTGGAGAGAGATGCCTTGCCTTGTCACTTGTTGAAAGACCTTGCATAAATCGGGTGCCAGGATATCTATGAAGTGGTTATAGAATTCACCTGAGAAGCCATCCGGCCTGGGGCTCTTGTTCTTTGGCCACTGTTTTATGGTTGTTTTCACTTATTCTAAAGTTATTTCTTCTTCCAAAATTTGTAGCTGGGTTGTAATTTCGGTTGAGGGGTATAAATTGTCCCAATGAATATTTGGAACTGGTGTAGATGCTTGTCCAATCAATTCTGAATAAAATTGGAAGAAGGCTTGTGCTTTCGATCTCTGGTCTGTGCATACTGTACCACGATGTTGTATCTGCATAACCATGTTTGCTTTCTTTGCTACTGTTGCAATATTGTGAAAAAATCTGGTCCCTCTATCTCCTTGCATTTCCCATTTTGTTCTTGCCCGTTGCCTCCAAATATCCTCCTCAAGCACTGATAACTCTGTGTACCTTCTTTTGATTTTTGCTGTAATGTACTTTTCAAGTTGTGTTGTCTGTCTTATTTCTTTGACTTGGTCTATCCATCCCAGATATTCCCTACATATTCTGATCTGTGTTTTAATTGCCGTTATTCTGTTTTGGGCCCAATCTTTAGTTTTTTGCTGCAAAGTCGTCAGTTTATTGTGTGGCTGTGTTGGTGTTTGGGCTGTTGGTACTGATTGCCAAAATTGCACTATCGTATCACTATATTCCTTTAAGCGGAGCCAACAGTTTTCGAAACGGAAAAAACAAGATTTCTTGTACCTGGTATTTGCCGTAAAGACTATTGGACAGTGGTCAGAGGATGTATTCAGTAGCACTGTCTGAGTTGAATTTGGGTATAACTGGTTCCATTCATCAGAGACTAAAAATCTGTCAAGACGCGCCATGTGTGGTTGGTTTCTTTCATTCGACCATGTAAAGCGGTGGGCCGTGTAGCGGTGTATTGATTAGTCCTAGAGTAGAGATTAGGGTAGCGAAGCCCATCAAAGTTCGCCATTCTGCAGTGGTGTTGCTGGTCCTGTCTTGCAATTGTAAGGTGAAATTGAAATTGCCTCCAAGCATCCACGGTGTGTCATCTGTTGGTTTGATTGAAACTAGCTCCTCCTTAAATGCCGCTCTACCCTCTGAAGTGGAGGGTCCGTAGATGCCAGAGAACCAGAACTTTTTTCCATCTATGTTGAGATAATAAAACACTGACACTGTAGGTTTTGATTATTGCTGTGACTAGTGTGAATTTGGAGGGTGTCCATGCCACTAGAATACCACCTCTAGTACCATTAGCCTCTAGTTCTTCATACTGTGATAAGTGCAATCCGCAAATTTCCCTTAATTTTCTACTGTCTAAGTTGGGTAATTTAGTTTCTTGAATACAAACCAAGTCCGATTTTTCAATTAGTAGAGTTTGTCAAACCGCTAATCTTTTGTTTCGTTCATTTAAACCTCGAACATTCCAAGAAATGAATTTTAATTTGGTGTTGTAATTCATATGAAACTAAAAAACTCCAACTTCTTCCATTTCAGAATAAAACAGATACAATTTGTCAAGGCCGACATTTCTTGCCTAATTTTACTCCTAATTTTACTCCTTCCCACTGCTAACCACAAACAACTATACCACTTTCCCAAATTTAAATACATAAGCAAACTAATCATTAAAACAAAATGAAAACACTACTGGCCTTGAGATATAATTAGATTGACTTCAAGTCATGGCAGAAGGCATTCCTTCCGCTGCCCCTTCTTCTTCCAGCATCTTCCCCACCTTGAAATGTAGGTCTTCTTCAAATTCAACTCCCGCCGCATTGACAACTATCTCTGCTTGGCTGCCTGACAGGGGATCTAAGGAGCGCATGTAGTTCAGATTGTCTCCCAGCAATGCAGTTGTGTTCTTCCTCTTGATTCTTTTTGGTGAGAAGGACACAAAATCATCTCCTTTGAGTTTGCAAGCTTTCTCCTCTTGTGAGATGTATGGTCCAGTTTCTTTGTCCCTGATTCTGCGACTCCTCCTTACCTCTTCCTTGAGAGCCAGTTCATTTCTAAACCCAGGTGGAGGTCCGTCGTCAAATAGGAAAGCAAATGGGTCAACTTCTGTTGGAGTCTGGATTGGCTGCGTGAAGAAGTCCTCATTTGGTTCTAGTGGTGTTAGAATGATGGTTGGGTTTGTTTCTGGGGAGAGGTCCAAGTCTGTTTCAGTTGGTGTAATGGTGACGGTTGAATTTGGTTTTGGGTGAAGGCCCAAAGCAGCTGGCCCAATCTCAAAAAAATTAGAATTTTTAATTTGAGTTGCAAATTGAAACCAGACCTTAGGAATGCTAGGTAGAGGATTGTCCAGTAAGAATTTCCTCACGTGAGTGGTTGTGGCACTGCTTCCGTACTGCGCGTGGATGGAGACGCTGCCCCATGATTTTTTGAATATTACTGTTGCCACTGTTTTTGTGCCTCGCATGAATCTCTTTGCTTCCCTAGGCAGCAGAGTTTCTGCTTCTGTCTTGTCTGTGTCCTTGTTTTCCTCCATTTTTTTCTCCCTGGAGATCTCCAGTGCCGAACTGTATCCCAACAATTTTATCAACTGACCTTGTACCGGCTTTGTGTGTACCGGCTCCGGTAGGATCTGCCTAGTCCTTCTTGAATAAGCAGAATCAGCCCCCACATGATAAGTGTCAAGTGATCTCGAGTCGTTCGAGTCAGGGGAGCGCTTTCTAGGTGACGATGGTGTTGCCTCCTGTTGCGGTGGTTCAGCCTTCCTTCACCCCCTCCTGGGGAAGGTGGGCGGCCGGTCGGTGAGTGAGACCAACCCTCTAATTCCACCATGACGGTCTTTGAGTATGGGTTTGTGGACATGAGAAAAGAGGGGGGGTGCTTGCTGGGTTGTGACATGTAATTAAGACTCTTAATGTATCAAAATTTTCATTTTCAAATACCTGAGCTAATTTGATGACATGCCCGACACCTGCCAGCAAGTGGTGCAGATCGTCGACATTCCAGATGTTCATTGGTGCTCCCACAAGTTTAAGGCGAGCTTTGTATGCTGGTGGGTCATATACCATGCCCAGACAGGGTTTCCATGTGGCCAACTGAACACGAGAATTAGAGTCTATTGCAAAAACTCCCACATTTACAGCATGGTTTCTCAGTTCTATTGTTGGAAATGCTACCAGAAAATGGCCAGTGGATCTGTCCAGCTTACCTATCATGAAGTCGCTTGGATGCCTATGAAGTTGTGCAGCTAGGGTGTTTGCTAGGCGGTGTGCAAGGGTGCGTTCATTACAGTTAGGTCCCATATGAACTACGGCTGCCCTGTCAAGTAGTTCATTGGAGTGATGGAAACCTTCCCTGCTAGGGACGTACACCCGGCGAACCTCATGGCGAACCATAGGTAGTGAGTCTGGGGAGAGCATTGGCATAGTTTGCCAATTCTCCATAATTTCCTCGTTTTCTTTGAACTGGCTTTTGTTCTGTTCTGTGTTGTGGTGGGGTGTTGCAACTGTGCAAGGCACTGTTCTGGGTTTTATAATCTTTTCTTTGCACCATGAAGATTTATGACCCACTCCATTACATTTAAAGCACTTCATTAAATTTCTGCAATTTGCTTGTAAATGGCCTCTCTCTGCGCATTTAAAGCATTTGCCCTGTTTTCTAAGGACATTCAATTTCTCTAGAAGAGATGGGTGGTTGAACTTACCTTGGAACTCATTTTGCTTTCTCTGTTTTCTTTGTACTTTCACCCATCCTTCGTCCTTGAGTACACTGCTGCTTGCGCCGTTTGGAGGAAGAGTACTGTTGTCAGGCGGATAGGCGGATTGATGAGATTTTCTTTGGTGCTTGCTGTAATCTGCTGGATTTTGTGCTTGTCCTTCTTTAAAACGTCTGACTTTGGTTCTCCATTAATGCACAAATTAGCTGGGTAAGGTCTGGGTTGGTGGGGGTCAGTTATTCCTTATTCTGGTTCCTTGTGGTACTGTGCGGCGGGTCGGCGTGGTGGATGGTTCCTCCCTGCGGTTATCTGTGCGTAGGTGGGGGGTGGATGCGCCTTGGTGAGGTTGGCGATGGATTCTAAAGTCGCCTTCTTGTGCTCCTGGGTGGGGAAGAGCGAAACCATCCTACTACTTCGAATATTCAACCAATTGCTTACTAAAACTGAACAATGGTTTGCCTAATTTAACTTCTCTGTGTTATCTTATTGACAGAACTCACCCAAGAACTACAACAACTGTAGTCAGAACCACTTGGTAAGGGGACAGATGAAATAGGGAGAACTCCGGATATAGTCCGAGAGGTCCGGATATAGTCAGAGAACTCCGGATATAGTCAGAAATACAACAAAAAGTATCACTCATAAACTGTCTAATACTAGCAGTGAAACTAATAATAAAAAATAGCCCTATTACGGATATAGTCAGAGAGGTTCGGCCCCTCTAAACCAAGAAAAGCGTCATCTTCGGAATCCGTATCCTGAGCCAAGTGATTTATCAAAGAACCTACCTGATTCAAAGAAGTAATATCCATAGGTAGAATCAAGGTTAATTTAAAGTATGAATCATTAAGTCTTGCTTTACACCAATAAGAAGTTAAACCTACAATAACAGAGCCTACAGAGCTAATGTGAGAGACAGGTATTTGCTGAAAGAAAAATCTTATTTCTGATAATCCATACTAACCATAAAGGTTGCAGCCTTAATTAATTCTACAAGTAATGAATCTTTTAAATGAATCCAACAATCAAAAAGCCATAGATCTGTAATAGTAGTACAATTGTAATCAAAGTTATTATGGTTCCCTATCCATGACCAAAGGGTAGAAATATAAGAGCATGTCACAAAAAGATAATTTACTGTTTCGGATGCACCACAGAATGGACAATCTAAATTACCTTGCTAACCACATTTAACTAAATTACATTTAGTAAGGATCTTATCTTATCGAAATAACCAAATAAAAATCTTAATCTTTAATGGAATTTTAGCATGCCATAAGGTAGAATATGATATATTTGAAATACCCCTATTGGACAACTACAAATAGAGAGAGTGTACTATAAAAAAACACGAAGGAGTCCATCTCCAAAAAAAATTATCGGAGGAGGTAGGCTCAGGAAATATAGAGCTATAGGTGCAAGAGTGAAGTAGATGTTGCAATATATTCAGTAAAAAGAATGCCTATAAGTTGTCTAGTAAACCGAATATTAAGAAGAGAATGAGAGAAAGCATTAGAAACTAAAAGTTGTTGATTGGAAACAATTCTAAAGAGATTTGGGTAAACACAGTATAAAGCACAATCACCGAACCATCTATCTAACCAAAAAAAATATATCCCTACCATTACCAAGCACTTAATTGATGCTCAACTCATAAATTTATAAGAAAGATAAAACTCCAGACCAGAATGAAGAACATTGAGGAATGTGCAAACTGGTCAGACCATATTTAACAACTAAGATAGTCTTCCAAAGTTGCCTTGATTCCGGTGAGCTACTTGATCATAATGGAAAGAACTTCCTACACATTGCCATAGAAGCAAAGAAGGGATGCATTATCTTTGAATTGCTAAAAGATTCAGAAAACAAACTTTTGATCTCTCACTGGGAGAGAATGTTCAAGAGAATGGCAAACAAAATTGATAACAAAGAAAACACACCATTACATTTAGCAGCAGAACATGGTTGTATTGATGTTATGCTTTCTCTTTTGAAGAAGAGAGAATTGGATCTGACTTTACAAAACAAGGAAGGTCTAACGGCTTCCGACATTGCAGTGATTCGATACAGGGAAGCTGTAATGAACATTGAGGTTAAGCTGCTTACTATTTGTCATCATCCTCCATCAATTTTTTTATTCTTTAGAAAAAATGTGGACAACAGCCGGACTTGAATATTTAGTGGTGCATTCAGGTCAGTGTTCTAAATAGCTAGCTATAGCACCGCTATAGCGGTTTTGGATCTCATAAGCTAAGCTACAGAGTAAAACTGCACTAGTCGAGCTACGGCCACTATAGCTGTAATAGCGGTCCGCTATGCTACATGGGCTTATTTTTCTATTTTTTTCAACTTAAATGGGCTTTGTGTCTCAGTCTGACTAATCTAAAAATGGTTAATTTAAATATGTAGTAAAATAATACTTAATATATATATATATATATGATAGTAGGATATTATGAATAGAAAATGTATCGATAGTTTATGAATTATAGAATTAGGAATATTTTGAATGACAATTTGGATTTTGTATTGGTTCAATATGAATATTAGAACTTCTTAATCAATTTGGTATTTTTATTACTAAAATCTCTCATAGATAATATTTATTATTAGTAGAAATATAAAATATGATTTTAAAAAAGAAAAAAAAAACGCTATGTAGAAAAGCTTTCGCTATAGATCCGCTATTCGCTAAAGTTTTTTTTTTCGACTCCCTACTACGCCGCTATAATCGCTATTTAGAACCTTGAGTAAAATAATACTTAATATATGATAGTAGGATATTTTGAATAGAAAATGTATCGATAGTTTATGAATTATAGAATTAGGGATATTTTGAATAACAATTTGGACATTGTATTGGTTCAATATGAATATTAGAACTGCTTAATCAATTTGATATTTTACTTAGAAATATAAAATATAATTTTTTAAAAGAAAAAACACTATGTAGGAAAACTTTCACTATAGCTCCGCTATTCGCTAAAGCTTTTATTTTCGTCTCCCCGCGACGCCGCTATAATCACTATTTAGAACCTTATTTAGCATCCATCAAATCATTTGACGAAGTAAAGCAAAGTTTTATTAATTAACTTATTCAAATCTTTAAATGAAATGATGGATAATTTAACCACTATCATATATGCATGTTGCACAATGACGGATAATTTACGGATAAAACAAATGCTTTGTGTGAAATAATAACAGAAGGAAGGTGTAAAGTTCAATAAAAGAGGGTGCAAATTAAATAGATTCTTATGATTTAATTAATTTTCTTTTGGAAGACCAGTGCGCGAGTCAATGCTCTTCAACTGAGTTGCGCTATCTCGGAAAAGAAAGATGAGAAACAAACTGAATCCGCCATTCAAAATTTTATTTCGTCTTTTGTAGAGGAATTTATAATTAAAGACTAGATGCTTGAGATTTTATGTTTGATTAATGTCATCATGGCAAAGTGAGCGCCGGTTACAATTATTAGCACTATTCGTTCAAGTCTGTGTTGTTAAATGCTTTTCCTAGCTTTATAAATATTCTTATTTAATTTATGCTTTGGAAACGAAAGATGAATATAGGCGGGACCCGCCACTATAAACCAAGTTCAATTTTTCTATTCTAAAGATAAATATAGGCGATACCCGCCACAATAAACTAGGTTCAACTTTACTTTGTTCCTATGTTACTCGGATACACAATATTGGAACCAGCACCCGTGTAGGGTGCGTATCGGATACGGATACATTTCCCGATACTGATTGACTCGTAGAGATACATTTCAGACACTTCTGAATGCGGATCTGATACGGCTCTGACGGATTTTGCAATCGTGCACCGCGCATAGACCAATGCGTGGGTAACGATCGAGCCCATACACGCCGCATGGACCATATGCTAAAAATTAATTTTCTAACTCCAAGTTGAATCGAACCTAGGTCGTTAGATTCAAACAACATTTCCGACTACCTCTAGACCACTTCACATTTGTTGTTAGAACTTATTAGCTATTGTATTTTTTGTATACTTGAGCTCTTGTATCAAACTGTATTCATAATTTTTTATATTTCATTTATATAATACAGATATTGAATTAAAAATATAAATAATATTTATCCAATAAGCATATTGTATCCATAATTTTTAAAATTGCCGTATTGCCATATTCAAATCGTATCCAACATGACACATATACTCATGCAACATAGCTTTGCTCTATATTTCAGAAGATTCAACCTGTCCTAAGATAGCAATATTTAAATGTTCAATGATAATTACGACGACATAATTTTTTGTTTTTCCGAAATAGTGTGTTAGTGACCCACCTGAAACAAAGTTCATTAACAGTAACCAGTACATCTGTGCATGTCCCCTTTTTAAATTGACATTTGCTCCATATTTTCGGAGAACAAATTAAGTAGATTGCGCGATCAAGAAATTGAGGAAAACAGAATTAGGATTAGAAACGCGTTGCAAAAATTTCGGCAAACAATTAAATTACATAATTAGAAGCACATAACAAACACACTGCGATACAATTTCAGAAAATAATTAACTAGCTATATAGGTACATAATTCAAATCCATGGCGATAACTATTTATTATTTAACATCAATGACAATACAAGGTCTCTCTAGTAAACGTGAGGATTCTTAGCAAATCCATGGTGACAAATATTTATTATTTAGCACACGGCCTTTCTTAAAGTAATCCCGAGGGTTAGCCTCAAAGCTTGTTCTTCGTATGTGGACCCCACCTCCCCCCGGGGCTTTCATCATCTTCCCTAAACCACTGTTCTGGCATGACTTTGAAAAAACTGAACCATACAACCAACCATATGATTGCAGCTGAGAGGACCCCGCCGACTGCTACTTTCAACCAGTTGGCCATCGCTGATCGGGTCTCGGGCAGGAAGATCTCGTTGAATTTTTCGGAGACAAATGGGAAGGTGTTAGTAATGAAGTGAAGGAGGAGAATTAGTTTTTCTTGAACAAATTCAAGGATGTTTGGTTTGAGATCATCCGAGGTTTGTTATTTGGGTTATTTATATTATGTAGTGTAAGTAGGATCATTTTGAGTAAAGGGGGAATTTCATGTATACCCCCAAAAAACATCAAAATTACGTAATTTCCCCTCTAAAGTTTGAAATTACATATTTTCCCCTCTAAACTTCAAAAACTCACAAATTTACCCATTTTATTGTCTTTTATATTAAAACTCAATCTAAATTTATAAAATACCCATTTTACCCTTTACTAAAAGTATATAAATCTCATGAGACTCAAATTATTTGAATCTGAAGGGTTCTTCTACCTTCCAATTCGTGCGCATCACATTAAGATTTGTGCGCGTCCCATCAATATTCATGCTAATCTAACGGGCACGAATCTTAAAGCAATTTCGATTAGCGCGTATCGCATTAAGATTTGTTCATGTTGCTTCAATATGCACAAATTTTTGCATCAAGATTCGTGCTGATCTTGTGTGCACAAATCTAAAAGCAGTTCGGACGGTGGAGGAACTGTTCATATTCAAATTTGAGTATGATTAGATTTATATACTTTTAATAAAGGGTAAAATGGGTATTTTATAAATTTAGAATGAGTTTTAATATAAAAGACAATAAAATGGGTAAATTTGTGAGTTTTTGAAGTTTGGAGGGGGAAATATGTAATTTCAAAATTTAGAGGGGAAAATACGTAATTTTGAAGTTTTTGAGGGGTATATGTGAAATTCCCCCTTGAGTAAATTATAAGAATGGTCCTTACAAATTACAATATTATATTTTTTTTTTTTGTTTTGGTACATGACTTTTTGTTGATTTTATCTTGTTGTTTCCCATATTGACATTCGTTTAAAAAGCGGATTGAAGTTAATTATATAATATTGATAATATTAGCATGTTAATTTGATGATGTGAACACTAAATTAGATGATTTTTTTTTTTTAGAAATTAAAAATTTATTTAGACTGCAGAACTGAACCGAAAGAAAAGCATCCTTTGTGTGAATATTTTTTTTTGATGAGATAATGACAGGTGAAATAAAAGAAGGTGCAAATTGAATAGCTTTTTAGTTGATTAATATTCTTAGAAAACCAGCGACAGCGAATCAGTGCTCTTCATCTGTAGCAACAGTACAGAAAAATAAAGATGAGAAACATGTTTCGAAATTGGGTTTTATCTTTATTAGAGGAATAATTAATATGGGATTTTGAAAGAGTAGATGGTTGGGATTTTTAAATTTTATTAATGTCATCATGGCAAAGTGAGCCGGTTACAATTATTAACAGTATTAGTTCAATTCTCTTTTAAAAGATAAAATGATAACAAGTCTTTTCATGAAAACTAATCTTCATCATTTAAAACTAATTTGATAGATTTTAGAGTTGAGTTCACAAAGTGGATTGGTGAAATATTTAAGAACACCCTAGTTCTACTCTTATTTTATTTTACAAATTGTTTGATATTAATAAAATGAACAACCAAAACTTATTACATTACAATGTATGAACATAATAAAAAATAATGAGGGATCCACTTACACTATTTTTTGGTGAATATATTAAAATGTGCTTGCAGATCAAATTTTTTCATTTTTTGAATTTTTTTACTATTTATTAAGATGGGTACAAAATCAAATTGTTTGAAAATAACGATTTTGTAAAATACTTGATAAATAGTAAAAATATTCAAAAAAAATATAAAATTGGGTCTCTAAATACATTTTAATATGGAGGTCATGTTGAACGGTTTGGATCGACTATTTGAACTTTAAAAACTTTAAAATAAATGGTATAATTTTGTGTCACCAAAAAATAATGTAAGCGGATGCTCATAAAAAAATATATCATATATATTGTGATATATTTAGTACAATGTAAGAAAACAACAAAAAAGCTATTCGTTTAAAAAATGGAACGACGGTCAATACTTAGTTTACAATGTAAGAAAACAACAAAAATTATATCAAATTGAGATATTCGTTTAAAAAAGCACTACTACAGAATATCATGATTATACACGGATAAATCACCTAGAGCTACACGGATTTTCAATAGTGTAGGATGTTAGGGTGTAGGAAAGGGCCATCTTTTGCAAACGGATATTTATCCGTGTGCAATTATCATAAAACCGACACGGATAAACTATAATAGCCGTGTACAAATCTAACTCGAGCTACACGGATTTTTACTTAATAAACCGTGTAGGAATATCCATTCCTATATGGATTTCGAAATAAAAAACCGTGAAGGAATCAACATTCCTACACGGTGTTTTCCTTATAAATCCGTGTAGCTCCAGTAAGATTTGTACACGGCCGTTCTGGTTTATCCGTGTACAAATCCGACTGGAGCTAAACGGATTTTTAATTAACAAACCATGTAGGTATATCCATTCCTATACAGATTTCTAAATAAGAAAACCGTGAAGGAATCAACATTCCTACACGGTTTTCTAATTAGAAATCCGTGTAGCTCCAGTTAGATTTGTACACGGCTATTCTGTTTTATCCGTGTACAAATTCAAAGGATTTTTATTAACAAACCGTGTAGGAATGTACGTTTATTTATTTAAAATTTTCTTCAAGAGACCTACACGGATTTCTAATTAAAAATCCGTGTAGGATTTTATTATTATTATTTTTTTAATTTTATTGGTTTTTGGCTAGCCTCCACTTTTGCTAGCCATTAAAATATGCAACTTTTCTTAAAAAAAAAACCAGATTCCGAAAATGTAATTAATAAATTGCACTAATTAATTTATACAAATCCATATTGTTCATTACAAAATTCTGCCTGAAAAAACCTTGCCCACATATCTCTAACTTCATCGATTTCCTCCTTGGAGTAAGGGTCCTTTGTCAATCGAAACTACAATTATAAATTGGTGATTAATTAGTAACTAGAAAATGTAGATGCAAGATTTATTATTGATATTAAAAAATGAAAGATTAATATGAATTACATACATCTTTTGGAAATGTGAACTGTATTCTTTCGATCCAGTTTAACATGCAAAGCATCGTGTAATAACCGCACTCCCATGAGTCCTGCTGTCGCGGGCACTAAAAATTTACATTGATCGGCCTATATATGTTAGAATGACAATAATTTTCTGAACATGACATAAAATAAAATAATTATAGAGGGCTCACCGTTAATCACCCGCAAGTCATCTTATTCTTTTCCTTTGGATCTTTGCTTTGTTGTCCCTCCTCTTTAACATATTTGTTAAAAGCCCTTACAAAATTAAGTGATTGTAATTAGCAATATTGATACACAATTTAATTAGAATTGAAAAAAAATCAAAGTGGGAAAATTATTCCTTACTGTCTAATAAGTTTGACGAGTTTTTTGGCCGTTTGTAGTGGAATTTTTTCTTCGGTCCTTGCAGAATCCATGCAATAGCACCTATTTGAAGTCGGGACGATGATGAGCAAACACTAGTGTTTGCTGTGGCATGAGAAATATAAACACAATTATAATCACATTTAATTCATTTTTATAATTATTTAAATTAAAATATAAATAATAAATAATTTGAAAATTGAAGGTTAGAATTAATTAACCTCTGGTGGTATGGAACGAGAATGAATTTCTTTCGATCCTCGAAGCAACGGTGCATTGATCAGCGCAGGTAGTCGACGGTATCCTTGGGATATAATTCCACCATCGTGGCATTGAGTTTGCTGAGATCCAAAAATATACTCCAGTTCTTCTTTTGTTCAAGCGGCCACGATTCAACACTTCGGTTCAGCTTCCTGAAAAAATCATCATATTAAATTAGAACATATATTTCAGTGCTACACATCTGATATAAATAAATTTTGTTCACTTACATGGCGAAAATGGTGATGTGAGACACATCGAGCCATTTATCGCTACTCGAGGCATGAAAAATATCCAGAAAGTCCTTGAAAGATATCACCACAGTAGATGAATCGTGCAGAAACATCTCCGGTGGGATGATGATCATGATTTCTCGGGTTCTGTCGGGTGCCGTGATCAATTTGTCATGAAGGCGACGACAATCCCTGGGTAAAAGGCTGTATTCTTGTGCGGTGATCAAAGAGGGGTGTGATGATCCTGGCGCATCAGTCGCGACGATCGCATCAGTCGCGACGCCCATCTCTCTGAACTCCGTGTGTATCGGTGACAAATGACTGTCCTCATCAGCCTGTATAAAATTTTAAATCAATTTCAGCATTTCAAAAGAGCGGATTTGAATGTAACAAAAGATATTGATTGTTTAAATATTACCTGATCCAAAATGATCTGATTCTTGGGCCATGGGATAGTGCCCATCCGGACATCATCCAGAGTGTACATTTGCTCGTTCGGGACAGGAAGAGGTATGTGCGTCCATTCCTTCATGACTACCTCGACACGCACCAAAGTATTATCGGGACCGAGCTGATCAGGGTCCACATCTGTCGGTCTTGGCTCTACGACGTCCTTAGCAACAGTAACGGGCACAGTGCCGACCCAAATAACCAGCTCGCATTTCTTAGCGCTCTGCAATTATCATGTAGTCATTTTAAGAGGAAATGTTACCTAACAACAAATAAAAAAGTAGCAATTAATTAATTGTGATTATGAACTAGTATTACCTTTAGATTATCAAATGCGTCTCCCCAGGTCCCAGAAGCTTGATCGCTTTGGCCGAAATCCCGGCGAAATGGGAGGTGGGTGCTCGGATTGCTGCCTAAACTGAGAGGATAAGCGTTCGAAGATTCTTGATTCCATCTCCACCATCTCTGCGGCATGCTCCTGTTTCATTTGTTGACGGAGCCGCTCCATCTTGGCATCCTGCTTTTCACGCTTTCTTCGAGATTTTGATGCACCGAAGACATTCTTGAAGCCCACGTGGACCCCCACACCCCTAACCCTACCCGGGTGCTCCGGATTCTCCAGCGTTTGAGACAATTCGTCATGCTGCCTCGAGACTGTACGGGCACCCGAATTTACCTCCTCCACCTCCAACTGTTTAAAAAATTGAATAAGACACAAGACTAATTAAATAGAGGCAGTTATAATTTTGTTTGAATGACGCAAGTTATAACAAGAATTAAGTACCATTTTCTGAGCCAAGGGCCGCAATTCTTCAGGCAGTCGAATCCTTCCGTCAGTTGTTATCTCAGATCTTGCCATGAACCAATAGCTCCCCCTAGGGTTGGTTATCTTTACAACTGGTTAGTCAGAATCTATGTGTGACTCCAGTATCTTCTTAAATTCGGACGACTTACCTTCGTACCCGCCTGACCCTAAATGGTGCAGGTACTTGTTCTTGGCAACAGTACTCCTGCCCCTTTCACTTGCAGCCTTCATTAATCAAAGCCAATCAATTAGTGTAAGGCAGAAAAATGATCAATCCACAAAAATCATAGTTACAATTTTATAAATTTAGTTACCTGGAACTCGGGAGTTTGCTTCATCGCTACGAAGTCATCCCAGATCTCCTGGTTCAACCCTTCGAAGTGTCCGACTGGATTCTTCCCTTTGTTCATCCATTCGGTCACGAGTGTGCTCTTGTATTACTTCCACCCATTGTTCATTTTCTTTAGAGTGTTCTTTTTCCCGGTATCATCTGTGATGTTCCATTGAGCTTGATTGACACAAAACAAATGTCATTTCAGTTCATGCATGTACAGGAATCAAAAGAAATACTGAAATGGTGACATTATCTTCACCATCTCCCACCATTCTTGTTTGGGAGAATTGGTTTTATGCCACTCAAAAACCTTCAATTTTGAAAATTGCCACTACAAACTTAGAGTTCTTGTCAATGCCATTACAAATCTAAGTAATTTGTAATTTTGCCCTAAATACCAATTTAATCATGTTAAAATAAAAATAAAATAAAAAGGACGAAAATACCCTCCAAATACAAATAAGCATTCTGTTCTCTCCTTCTGTTCTCTCCTTGTGTCCGCCAAGGTGCGAACCCTAGCCTCTCCTTGTTTTTCTGCCAAATTAAAAGCCTGCTAAATATTGTTCCTCCTTGTTACTCGGAAAGACAACCTACTTGAAATGTTTCTCCGCCAACACTAGGGCCTTTATCTCCTAACCCTAGCCTCTCCTTGCCAATAAGTTGCTATAATCTCTGATTCTGATCTTCAATTTCTGAGTCCGCCTTCCAGCAAGTCAGTCCGTCTGAATAGATGACATGGACAAATCATGGATTCCTAGTGGGTAAGTGTTAGATTTATGAGTAGAATTCGTTTACAGTAATAATTTTGCTTCACTTGACTTGATGCGAATTTATTATGAAAATTTAGGGTGTTTCAATCAAATTTGGTTAAAACATATATAGGCTTGTTAGTAATTGTTTTGGTTGTTACTAATTTCAATGTTATCTAATTGCTTTGCTTTGCTGTGAAAATTTATACTAATTGCTTTGCTGTGAAAACATACATATGAAAATTCATTTAGGGCAATTGCTTTGGTTTGCGCTAATAGACTTGCTGTGATTTGCTTTGCTGAGATTTGCGTTGCTGTCCTTTATTTTGCAGATTATGCCTTCTAAAAAAAATATGTATTATGTATGACTTTTTATATAATATCTTCAATTTCTTGCTACTGCACTGCTCCCTCCGAAAGAATTATTCTGGTAAGGAGGATTGGGGCAGTAGGTCCAACAAATACAATATGACCCTACACATTCTTCAAGTGGTTTCCTAATTTAATTGATGTCTGCATTAAAATTTGTTTTATTGCTCTGTGTGGAGGAAGCTTTAAAACATGGCCCCAGGAGTTGCATAAATTTAATTTAACCATAAACTAATTTCAGGATTCAATTATGACAGTACTCTGCAAATTTATTTTGCTGCTTGGTACCACAAAATGCCAATTTGCCAGCAAGGACTAATCATTGTTATTTCCACATTATTAGAAGGCATGATCTGCAAAATAAATATGTATATTGTTGCTAATAGACTTGTTACTAATTGCTTGTTAATAATTTCAATCAAATTTGTTAATTAATTACATTGCATTTTTCATATAGGGTTGACCCAGAAACACCACCTATTGCACCTAGTAATCAGAGCCAAGTTGAGAGCTCTCAGGGATGTAACACTTCAACCCAACTAGCACCAACTATTGCACTTGGTAGTCAGGTAGGGGGATCTCAGAACAGTCGGATTGGAGGACAAACTGATCAATTTGACGATCCTGATCCTGATCCTGATGAATATGTGGGTGTTAATGATGAGCACATTTATTGCCACGATGATGAGAATGTAGAGAAGCCAAGTGGTCCAGATCCTATTTTAGAGGATGAGGAGGCAACTGTAGATGATGCCGTTGAAAGTGAAGGGGTCATTGCATTTGACCATGAAAATCCTAAAATAGAGGTTGGTGCATTATTCCCCGATGTCGATGTCTTTAGAAAGTCGTTGAGGCATTTTGCAATAAAAAGTGAGTTTGAAGTTTGTACGGTGAAGTCGGACAAGACTAGGTTCATAGGAAAATGCAAAGCTACTAGTTGTCCTTGGAGAATTCATGCTTCTAGACTCCAAGATAAGAGAACTTTCATGGTATGTGATGAATAATTTCATTTGCATGCATAATTTATGATTCAAATATGTGATGAATATGTAAATATGACAAGACTTTTGTTTGTAATTTATAGGTGAAGAAATTACCATATGCTCATTCTTGCCCATCCACTACCATGGTTGACGGAAAAATGGCATCTAGTTCTTGGGTATCAGATAGAGTGGGAGATTGGTTAAGAAAGAATCCCTCAGCTGGAGCCAAGGAAGTTAAAAGTAAGTTAGAAGACGAGTTTCATATCAAGGTGTCTTATGGCAAGGCTTGGTCGGGAAGGAAAGCCGCTCTTGATCAGATCCATGGGTCATGGGAGGAAAGCTTTCAAATGATGTACAATTTTAAGGGTGAGTTGGAGAAAAGATGTCATGGGAGCATTGTTGAGATAGATTGCAAAAAGGTTGGCAATAAGATGGTGTTTAGCAAGATATTTGTGGCTCTGAAGCCATGTATCGATGGGTTTCTGCATGGATGTAGACCATATTTGGGTGTTGATTCAACTCATTTGACGGGCAAGTACAAAGGTCAGTTGGCGGCTGCTGCAGGTGTTGATGGGCACAACTGGTTGTACCCAGTTGCATACGGAGTTTTTGACTTGGAAACAACTGCAAATTGGGCATGGTTCATGGCTCAGCTGAAAAGGGCAATTGGAAATCCATTGGGTTTGGCCATATCTTCAGATGCAGGAAAGGGACTTGAAAGTGCTATTGCAAGCGTATTCCCCGATTCTGAGCATAGAGAATGCATGAGACATTTGATGTCAAACTTCAAAAAGAGGTTTCATGGTGATATATTTGCTACTCACATGTGGCCCGCAGCAAAGGCGTACACAACAGAGAAGAGTGAATACCACTTGAGGATGGTTAACGAAGCAGCACCAGCAGCTATTGCATTTCTTGAGACTAATCACAAGCATCTTTGGTGTAGGAGTAAGTTCTCTGAGCTATCAAAGTGTGAGTACGTGAATAATAACATATCAGAGAGTTTTAATAGTTGGATCAAAGAGTATAAGGGTTTGCATATCATTGATCTCGTTGATCAAATTAGGCAATTAATAATGGTAACATTTGACAAAAGGAGAACAGTAGGGAGTAAACTTGAAGGTGTTATTCTTCCAAATGTCATCCAACAATTGAATGTAAAGAGTAGGAACATAGGAAAGGTTAGAATCAGTCGAGGTGGTAATAACTGTGCGGAGGTGAGTGGAATGGACTCGGAAGGCAAGCCATGGAGGCATGCAGTGGAATTGGATAGACAGGAGTGTACATGCAAAGAATGGCAACTTACTGGCAAGCCATGCATGCATGCCATTGCATTCATTTGCACACTTAGAGGAGCATGTATGCAGGATTATGTGCACGATTATTTCTCAGTTGCTAAATTCAGAGTTGCATACGAGGGTGTCATCAGACCTATGACTGACAAGTCACAATGGGTAAGTGTTGATCCTGGATTCAAAGTGCATCCACCTCAAATGAAAAGACCACCCGGTAGGCCTAGAAAGCAGAGGATTCCTAGTTGTTTGGAGTTAGGGACAAGAAGGCAAAAATGCAAGAGATGCTACCAATTTGGCCATCAAGAAAGGACATGCAAAGCTCCCCTTCCCGATGATCCTGAGGATGCTCTCAATTCTAGACCAAACAGCAATAAGAGGTAAATGTCGTTTTACTCATGCACCAAAAACTTCCAAATGACATTCTCACTCATAATCTAAATATTTTGGTGTTTGCAGGAGGAGATTGTCAAGTAATGCTTAGCACAACTAAGTTACTATATTTTGGTGTTTTTGAATCGATGGTCAACCAGTACATGTATGTTTTTGCAAATAAATATTTTACTATATGTTATGTTCTAATTCGGTTTGTGTGATAATTTCAAGATATAATTTGCGCTTCCTATTCTGGACAGGAAATTGGAGACCTTGGATGCTACCGGCAAGATTTACAATTTAGACTAAACTGCATTGCTAGACTGCATTGTTGAGCAGATTTTTGTAGACTGCATTGCTAGACTAAACTGTTGATTGTTCTAATTAAAACTGCAGTGTGATTCAATTATGCTTGTTGAGCTGATTTTTGTTATGCTTGAATGCAACTGTGATTTTCAATCAAAATTGTTCTAATTCAACAGACTGGATCTACCCTCATAGACACAAAAAGAAGAAACTGGATCTACCCGCTAAAAACAGGCAGTCTTTACAGAATCTATCATATTCTTTTAGAAATACAACACTGATAAGAGAGATGGTCATAGGAATTCTTGTTACAAAAAGAAGAAACTCAAAAAACCAAAATTATTTCAATTGCAAACCCAAAGTCATATGCAAACCCAAAGTCATATGCATCTTAAGTCATATGCACTTTGAATAATAACAGAAACGTGATAAGTTAAAAGAAGAAAAGAAGAACAACATAGCAAATATTTCTAAAACTGAATTGAATTCAGCCACACTATTAAATTCAAGTCACAGTCAACATTCAAAATACTAACCCAACCCAACAGAAGGACCCTTCAAAAACTTAGCACCCAACCCAGCTTGTTCAACTAACTGTCCTAACATCAAAATGGACTTCGATTCTACACTTCACACTACTTGCACATAATTACAATCAATATACTAATCATAATGGTAACATTTATAACAAGAAGGAGTATTATTTGAGAGTTTTGTTTCTTCAATTCTCCAAGCTCATTATCAAATCGAGCGTCAATTTGGTTGTGGAAGATATGCTCGGGATCACTCCGCATCACAACTCCAATGTCACGAAGATATGCCTCATAGTCCTCTTCCCACTTCCAGAATCTGCAGGAAAATGTCTTCTGCAAAATAAATTTTTATAAAGGGAAAATGTCAAATTGTTTCCAAAATTAAAAAAAAAATCTAAAGTAGGGGATGGTTAAAAACTGGTGCTCTCCTAATAGCATAATTGGTTTTATCTTTGTAAAAGCTCTCATACATGATTACTGTACTGCACAGCCAGTGACCCTAGTTTGCATCAACTTTGCATATGAATTTATAAACAATTAAGTTACAACTGGTAAAGGGCAAATTGGTCTACAATGCAAAGGGCAAATTGGTCTGTCTCTCTAGTAATACAATCCTATACTGGTAAAGGCATCTAAATTTGACTCACTTATTTATAGCACTAAATTGCTGTGATTTGTCACTTATTTATAGCACTAAATTTGACTCACTTATTTATAGCACTAAATTTGACTCACTTACAACTACAAGAATTAGCATAATACCAGCTACATATCATTTTTAAAACTGCTGTGATTTGTCAATTGCATAATACCAGCTACATAATACCAACTACATATACATTTCAACCCATATCTGGTTCATGCAAATAACGAGATCAGGCTGCTATCAGGCACAAAAATGCAGTGCATGGTGCCATACTAAATGGTCTCATACTAGGCAATCTGGCACTTCTTTTTTTCAAGGTCCAACAGTGGTCACTAAATGCAGTTATAACAGTTGATATTGCCAAAAGTCTTTTCAAATTAAGAGATGATTTGTCAAAAATTCACAACCCAGTACCAATTCACAACCCGGTACCATAAAACTTAGAGATGATTTGTCAAAAATTCAGTACCTTTTTGTAGTTTACGCATCTGTAGAATATCCTCTGTGGATTTGCTTCGGTACCGCTCACAAGTCTTTTCAAATCGATCCCGCAATTCGGGCATTGCACGATTGGCAACTGACTGTCACTCGGCTGGGCAGCAGTGGACGAAATCGATTGAGTAGAGTTCCCAAAGGAAGATTGATGGCGATGCATGGTGATTAGATCGGAATGAGGAGGTGACTGGTGGAGGCGACAGGTGACATGAGTCGACACAGGGAGGCGGAGGAGGTGACTGGTGGAGTCGCGATTACACAGAAGATGACGTTTTGAGTTGTGCGTTCGCGATCTCTGCGGAGGAGGCGGCGGCGAGTGGTGGAAGTGGAGGCGCAATCTCCTGTAGAGGAGGAGGCGTGTTAGAGGAGGCGTTACACAGGAGATGCATTAATCTGAAGGGAAGGAGAGGCATTAATCTGAAGGGAATGATATAAAAAGTCTGAGGGGTAAAATAGGAAATACAAAAATAAGTATTTCAAAATAGTATAAAAATTTGTATTTGGGGCAAAATTACAAATTAACTAGATTTATAATGGCATTTGTATAATAACCAATTTTGGAGTGGCAATTTTCAAAATTGAAGATTTTTGAGTGGCATAAAACCAATTACCCCTTCTTGTTTTGTCTCCTTGCTGAAGGCCCTCCAAGAGGCTGCACGGATATCGGCTTTCCTCTTCGCGAAAAGGCTGCACCAATTTGAGTAATGCGCCCTGTTTTCCCCCGTCGGACACCCGTCCTTCTTGAACTCGATTTTAAATAGCTTTTTTCTGTGATGGTTTTGCACGTCGTCGGACCTCTCGTCCTTCTTTGTGATTCCGACTGGGCTACACCTTGCTCTTCTTCGTCTTGGGGGTTCACGTAATGCTCACCCGAATGTGACATGATTCTACAAAGAATAATAGCAAAGAAGGCCGACGAGCACCAGGGAGAACTCGACAAAACAATCAATAATTAACGATGACCAAATTAAATCAGAAATACCCAAATAAGGAGGAAATAGAGAGAGAATAGAGATTGTTTTTATTACCAAGAGAGGTCGACGAGGGAGGCGGTGTAGAGGGAGAGGCAGCGCAGAGGGAAGTTGAGGGAAGAGCAGCGGCGGATCACTCCAGGTTTTTCAAAATCAGAGAAGTTGAGGGAAGCTAGAGTCAGATACTTAGAAATATTTACCAAAATTATATTATAGCAAGATGGGAACTTTCCACACGGATATCTAATTAAATATCCGTGTACAAAGGATATCATACACGGATAATTAATTAAAAATCCGTGTAGTAAAGGTAAGAGTGACACGGATTTTTAATTAAATATCCGTGTAGGATACCCTTCCCACACGGATATCTAATTAAATGTCCGTGTCCAAAGGGTATCATACACGGATAATTAATTAAAAATCCGTGTAGGAAAGGTAAGAGTGACACGGATTTTTAATTAAATATCCGTGTAGGATACCCTTTGCACACGGACATTATATAATATATCCGTGTAACTCTAAAAATTTTCATCCACGCGTTTTTATTTAAATATCCGTCGGCGAAGACGAAATTTTTAGCGGGAGATGCGCGCCAGCTAATTTCATTAATTCATCACTGTGAATTACAAAATAAATATAGAAAAACAAAGAGTCGCCTTAAACCCGGCCTATATAAACCTCAAAATATTTACTGAACCTATAAACTCATTGTTAACAGAATACAAAATCGGTGTTTTCGGACCTTTGAAAAACAACGATTTTGTAACCCTCTTAATAAATAGTTAATTACAAAATATTACATAAAAATCATAATTAAAAAAACAAAATGAAATGAAAAATGCAAAATAACATTGTTACATGATTAAAAAATATTACATAATCAAAATATTACACAGTGTCATTTTTCTTTCTTTTCCTCCTTTTTGGCACTTTTTGTACATCGGCCCATAATCCTTCGTCGTGATCAGATCTCATGTAGTTCGCTTCTTCTTCACTTACTGGTACCTCTATTGGCACGTCGGTGCAAAATGGAGGTATCTCGTCAAACTGGTCGTACTTTTCTTCGTCCACGACATTTTCAACCCCTAGAATCCTTCTTTTTCCTGATAGGACGATGCTCCACCTAGCATCACTCGGGTCAGTGACATAAAAGACATGTGCGGCTTGCTTGGCTAGTATGAACGAATCATCGATATACCCGACTTTGTTGAAATCAACGAGTGTGAACCCGTTGTTATCAACCTTCACACCCCGGTCTTCGACCCATTGACACCGAAACAAGGGAATGTTGAGGCGAGGACTGTAAATGAGCTCCCAAGTTTCTTCAATAACACCGTAATATGACTTTGATGCTATTACAGCCCGGGCATCCCCGGATCTACTGAATTCTTCGGAGGCCGCCATCAACGTCACCCTACTATTTTGCGTCGCACTCTTATTACTTTGTAATTTAGTGTAAAATGTATATCCATTAATCTCATATCCTTTAAATGTTCTAACAACAACTTGGGGTCCTTCGCCCAGTAGCCTGACAATTTCATCTACGGGCGACCTTTCGGCGTGTTCTTTCACTCTTTCTTTCAGCCATCCTGTAAAAGAACGATTATGCTCGCTATTCAACCACTTCTGACTTCTCGTGTAATTCTGTTGTCGAAGGATTGTCATGTGCTCATCCACATAAGGAGCAACGTCTGCCATGTGCTGTAGTACAATTAAATGTGCCTTTTGTAGTTCATCTGTGTCAGCAAATACGGGTTTCAAACCAATTGTCCCTACTCCTTGGAGTTTTCCCTCGTATCGGGATTTTGGAACACCGATAGGAGACACACCGGTCAGGTAGTTACTACAAAACTCAACCGCCTCTTCTGTTGAATACCCTTCTACAATGCTACCTTCGGGCCGATGCCGGTTCCTTACGTATTTTTTCAAAATACCCATGTATCTCTCGAACGGATACATATACCGCAGAAATACAGGACCACAAATCTTAATTTCCCTCACGAGGTGGACAACAAGGTGAACCATAACATCGAAAAAAGAGGGAGGAAAATACATCTCAAGATGGCAAAGAGTAACGACGACCTCCGCTTGCAAATCGTCTAATTTGAGCGGGTTTAACACCTTGGAATTAATTGCATTGAAGAAAAAACAAAGCTTCGTAAGGGTCTGCCGAACGGCCTTTGGTAAATTCCCCGAATTGGGACAGGAATCATCTGTGTCATTAAAACATGATAGTAATGGGATTTCATACCCTTCAATTTCATGTCCTTCATGGACACCAGCTTCTTAATATTCGAAGAATACCCTGACGGGACTTTAATACTGTGAAGGCATTCACAAAAGCTTTTTTTCTCCTCCTTCGACATGGTGCACATTGTAGGGGGTAGGTATGCGCGCTTCCCTTTATCTTGGAGTGCAAGCTTTTGTCGTATTCCCATTTCCACCATGTCTTTTCGAGCGTTAATACCGTCTTTAGTCAGGCGAGAAATGTTCAATAAGGTGCCAATTAAACTGTCGCATACATTTTTTTCAACATGCATGACATCTAGGCAATGCCGCACCTCAAAATATTCCCAGTACGGTAGCTCCCAAAATATGGACTTCTTTTTCCAAATATTTTTAGGCAGTGCTTTGGCGCATTTTTTGAAAACAACATCAAGGTTTTTAACCCGCTTGAAGGCACCCTTCCCATCCAATGTACGACGTGCCACTCCGAGCTCATTTTTCCCATTGAATGTCTTCTTTCTCCTACGGTATGGGTGATTAACGGGGACAAACCTGCGATGCCCCATAAAAACATTCTTCTTACAATATTTCAACCTCAGCACCTGCGTGTCATCTTCACAGATAGGGCACGCTTTTGCTCCTTTCGTACTGTAACTCGACAAATTCCCGTATGCGGAAAAATCATTCACTGTGCAAAATACCATGGCCCGCAATTTAAAGACCTCTTTGCCGTACGCATCCTATACCCAGACACCAGTCTTCCATAATTTTTGGAGGTCCTCAATTAATGGTGCGAGATATACATCTATGTCATTTCCGGGTTGTCTGGGTCCTTGGATCAGTAATGACATCATTATATACTTGCGTTTCATGCACAACCAAGGAGAAAGATTGTAGATGGATAAAAGAACTGGCCAAGTACTGTGCTGACTGCTCATACTTCCGAAGGGACTCATTCCATCTGTGCTCACCACAATCCTAAGGTTTCTCGGGTCGGAACCAAATTCTTTGAATTGTCTATCAATATTTCTCCATTGAGGAGAATTAGCCGGGTGTCTTAGTTTTCCGTCCTTTTTCCGCTCTTCTTCATGCCAGCGCAATAATTTCGCATTTTTGGAATTTGCAAATAACCGTTTAAACCTCGGTATTATCGGTAGATACCACAGCACCTTGGCCGGAGGCGGGTCCTTTTTTTCTTCATCGTTACAATCGTCAGTTTCGTTGCCCTTACGCTTATAGCGTGAAACGCCGCATCTAGGACATACATGCATGGACTCGTACTCTTTACGGTACAATACACAGTCATTAGAACATGCATGTATTCTTTCAATCTTCAATCCCACTGGACAGATCAACTTCTTTGCCAGATATATTGTACACGGTAACTCGTTGTTATTCGGGAGCATTTCTCGTAAAAGTCGTAGTAAGGACGTGAAACTCTTATCGCTCCAACCACTGTCTGCTTTTAAGTTCAATAATTTCAACACAACTGACAGTTTGGTAAATGTGATACACTCAGGATACAACGGCTTTTTGGATTCATCCGACAAATACTGAAATTTATCATAATTTTCACCACCAATTTCACATTCCACATCACGTAACATGTCCTCTAGGTTTTCAGTAAACTCGTGTTCTACATTTTCATCAATACTCATTGCCATCTCATCATCGTCGCAGCTACCGACTTCAACACTATTCAATTTTTCGAAATTCTTATAATCATCGTTGCAATCAAATTCAAAATTATCAAAAATTTGATCACTCTCATTTATTTCATCACAAAATTTACCTACGACCACTACTTTCTCTAATTTTCTCACCATGCATGAACCAACATGTATATCTCTCCTTAAATCTCGGACAAATTAAATGAGTTCTAATTTCTTCCAATTCCTCAAATCCTATACAATTTTTACAATCCCTACAAGGACACAAAATGTTGGCCTCCTTTTGCAAAACTCTGTAACTCTCAGCAAACTGTAGAAACTCTTCAATTCGGACCAAATATTCTTCACTCGTCACGCCGCATTTCATACATCCAACTTCGATCCATCTGTAAATTAAATTCCAAAAAATGATTGCAATTAATCATGCGTGGTGGATGGTCGACATATGTATAACCTACCGAATTCTTGGCTTACAAAGGGCCGGTTTACAATCCTAACCCACTCCTTGAATATTGTGCCTCATATGTGAACACATGTTAGCGTGATTTAATTAGTATTTGAGAAAAATTCGGCAGCATTTCCCCTTAACTCCCCAAGTACGTGTACATACCACATACTCGTAGGAGCAATAAGGAGAAATACTGTCGAATTTTTCTCAAATACTAATTAAACCCGCTAACATGTGTTCACATCCTAAACGAGACACAATATTCAAAGAGCAGTCCCAAACCGGGGACTATCCAAAATTAATCCCTATTGGATTAATTTTGAACAGGGTATGGACCTACAAGCATATTAATAGGTCGGTTATTGGACAGCAATACACTAATTATTTTACAACCATGCAAGCATTAATCAAACCCTAAACCGTAAATAAGCAATAAAAACTAATTAACAGAAAATTATTGAAATAAAAGAGAAGTATTACTAACCTTAACAAGGAAAAGAGGAGCAAATCACAACTAAAAATCAGCAAATCTCAGATGCCTGCTGCGCAAAAATCAGATTCCAGCCATTCTAGAGGAGAGAGAGCGATCAAAACGGCGCTGGAAGAATACTTTTAAGTGACCTGAACCCTAGATGACCTTTTCTACACGGATAATTAGAGATAAATTCGTTTAGCTCTCCCAACATATCTACACGGCTATTTAAATAAAAAATCGTGTGACAATCACCATTCCTACACGGATATTTAATTAAATATCCGTGTAGCTCTATAATATTCATACACGGTTATTGAATTATATATCCGGGTAGGAAGATAAATAGCTATACGGATATTTAATTTATTATCCGTGTAGGATTAACTTTTCTACACAGATTTCTTCTCAAAATCCGTTACGAATCCGAAGGGTTTAGGGTTTAGTTAGGGTTGTCCAAACGTCGCGCGGGAGTTCAAACGCTCTTCTCCCTTAATTCTATTTAATCACCGCTGATTTTAGTGAAAAATCGCACTGCACAGAATTTGCCTCCTAGCGTTAACTAGAATTTTACAAATTAGAAAAAAAAAAAAACCAAATGGAGAGTCCTCCTAGCGTTAACCAGAATTTGCCCACAGTGCAAAATCCTCCATCTGAAAATCCTCCATCTCAAAATCCTACTCCATCTGAAAATCCCGCAGAAAATCCTACGGCCGAAGACCCCCAAGATGATCCCAACTGGGCTCCCATTATTCCTCCACCGCTTCCTATTCTTGCTGGTTACCCTCCTCTCGTTGGTCCATCTGAAACCTTCCAGTACTCTGATCCACATCCAGACATAGTTGAGTGGAGTCATTTAGCCCCGCCCCCCGTAATTGAATTAATATCATCCCTCGATGAATCTGATCACTACCAGTTCTCTGATTATGAGCATTACGGTCCAGAAGGTCCTATGGATGATGAGGATGTTTGGTTATCTTTGAGAAGAAGCAAGAGAATTTGGGACAATGTAAACAAGGATGGAGGCAAGAGAATCAACTACTTCCCTAAGAAAAAAAGGCGCGGCAATTAGTTGGAAATGTTTTGTATTTTGTTAGTTTTATATTTTGTATTTTCATTTTAGTTATATATCTAGATAGTTTTTTTTTTCGTGATATCTAGCTAGTTTTTTTATTTTATTTATGTGATGTATGGTGTATGTTATTTTAATGTTTTCTATTTCTGTGATGTATGGTTTTATATTTAAATTTCTGTTTATATTTATATTTTTGAATAATCTAACTAGCTAATGTTATCTTTAAATATAAAAATAATAACAAAATATGAAATTGAAAAAATTAATTTGAAATTTTTGAACTACACAGATATTAACGTTCAAATCATATTTAATATAATAAAAAATCAGACGAGAAAGAAGTGAACTGGGGGGGACTTAGAAAATTTTTGAAGACATAATCTGGTTTTGAACTGCTACAAGGATTCCTACACGGATTTTTATTACAAATTCGTGTGCAATAGATACCTACACGGATATTTAAGTACATATCCGTGTAGGTCTCCTCTTTTCCTACACGGATTTTTATTAAAAATCCGTGTACAATAGGTATCCTACACGGATATTTAAGTACATATCCGTGTAGCTCTCCTCTTTTTTATTAAATATCCCTAAGGAATACTTTTTCAACACGGATATTTACGTAACTATCCGTGTAGGAAAAGATGATATTTATTTCAAAGCATGCGCACCCCATTTATTTCATGTATTCATCACTGTGAAAAACGAAGAGTCGCCTTAAATCCTATATATCCTCCGAATCGGTTCCTCTCTTAAACCTATCTTTCTCTAAGTGAAAAAATGTCGTGTATCACAGAAGAACAACCTATTGAGGCGCCACCACCACCTGTTCTCGCACTACCACCAATTCCAGAGGATTTCATGCCAGTGCCTTGGATCCCACCAGGTTATCCCAGAAGTTGGCCATGGCCACCATGGCCGACACGCCCACGTCGCAGCCCCAGGGGCCATCCGCCACCGAAGCCCTACATTCGTCGGACAAAGAAAAAATCTGTTGTTTAGAGTTTCTTTTTTTTTTTAGTTTTATTATATCAAATTTTTGGAAACTTTTGTAATATTTACCGTAGTAATATATGAAAGTTTACTTGTTTACATTTTTGTTCTTTTGTATTTATTTTTTGTATTAGTTGCACAATTTTTAATTTGTTAATATTTAATATTTCTAACACAGTGATGAATATTTTTATTTGTAAAATAGTGTACAAGAATGAATACATAAATTATAAAGAAATTAATATTTACAAAGTTCATATCTAAATGAATACATTTCTTAATTTATAAGAATGAATATTTAAAGAGCTTCACAGCAATGAAAACATCTACATAAGTTCATTTTTATATTTAAATAATCAAAATATGAAATTTAAAAAAATAAAAAAAAGGGAATCCTACACGGATATTTAATTACATATCCGTGTAGGAATATGAATAATATAATAAAATATTTATATTAATCATATTTAATAAAATTTCACATCCGTGGGTTATCCTATACGGATATTTAACTGAATATCCGTGTAGGATGATAGATAGCTACACGGATTTCTGCACAAAATCCTTTATGAATCTGAAGGGTTTAGGGTTTACTTAGGGTAGTCCAAACGTCGCGCGGGAGTTTAATCTATATTTTGTATAATTTATTGCTTTCCATAAAAAAAGAACTTATCAAAATATTTATAATTCCTAAAAAGAACTTGTCAAAATATTACATAAAATGTAAAAATAATGCTCTCCATAAAAAAAATCACAAGAAACCATTCCGACACGGATATTTAATTAAATATCCGTGTAGGATTGTTCCGTTTTTTTTTTTTTTTTTTTGGGTAGCCTCCATTAAATTATATATAAAATCAGAACTTTTTTTTCCCAAAAACAAATCTCCCAAAACATAATATAACAATTGAAATTGATAATGACACTAATTAATTTATACAAATCCATATTGTTCTTTACAAAATTCCAAAATAAACCATCTTGGCCACATCTCTCTTAGTTAGTTGACCTCGGTTCCTTCTTTGTGATGAGGCTGGCTAAGATATACATTGCAGGTCCTCGTGCAGAAGTGCTTGCATCTGTGGGTAGGAAGTAGACTTGCGCCAACCTAAAGAGGCATTAGGGCAAGGGACACGTGCAACTTCGAGAAGGTTCTGGAAGTTGCACATATCCCTTGCCCTAATGCCTCTTTAGGTTGCCGCAAGTCTATTTCATACCCACAGATGCAAGCGCCACGAGGACCTAAACTCATAAGTGCCTCATATTGTCCCTAAACTTCCCAAATATGATACTCGTAAAGAGAGGGTTCAAAACAGCGCTGGAAGAGAAGTATTTTATATTACCTGAACCCTAGATGACCTTTCCTACACGGATATTTAGATATTAAACCGTGTAACTCTATCGACATATATACACAGTTATTTAAATAAAAATACGTGTATAAATAACTCTCTTAACACGGATATTTAAATAAATATCCGTGTAGCTCTCACACAATTTCTACACGGATATTTAACTAAATATCCGTGTAAGAAATGTAAACTTCAAACGGCTTTTTTGAAACACTGTTTTTCAATGAAATATCCGTGTGGGATTCTTAGAGATATCATTGATCATTGGAAAAATCCTATTTGGTACACGGTTTTACATAAAACCGAGAAAATCCGTGTACAACCACAGTGTAGGAAGCGCCATTCTGTAGTAGTGAAGATTGAGCAGTCAGAGGGGAAGAAAACTGAGCGAGGGGCTGAGTTCTTGTGTAGAGATCTAAAGGGGCTGAGTTCTTATGTAGAGATCTAAAGGAAATTGGTTCAACTAAAAAGGTTGGAACGAGTCTGTGATTCTCTCCATGGATTTGCTCGATTCATTTTCTCATCCACCAAGAAAAATGGTGCGGAACTGAGATCACAGCAGAGTCGATGGAGAGAGAGCACGTAAAAACGACAAAACGAACCCAAATCGTAGAAACCCGGTTTTTCTTAAACCGTTCGATTAAATCAGTTCTAACCGGCCCAATAATTTAGGGGACGTTTGGATAAAACAAGGAATAGAGTAAGAATAGAGCTAATCTTAAGTTTGAGAATAATAGCTAATATAATATTTGTTGGGTTAGTAGAATTGTGAGAAAACCCATAAAAAAATAAACAAAGAATAGTCCATATTTGCTAATCCAAACACACTCAAATAAAGAATAGTAGCTTGTAATAGTGCTAATCTAGATTAGTGACTATTCTTCACTGGGTATCGATTCTTTGTAGAATCCAGATCCAGTGAGGTAACCCAAAAGTTGGGTTTTAAATCGGGACCGTCTGATTCAAATCCGAGACCATCCATCTGGTAATGAGTGCACATATCCCGAGACGTGAATTCGGATCCCAAGATGATCATGAGGGACGGATTAGAATCGAATAGTCCCGATGCAAAACCCAAAAATTAGATTACATTAGAGGATCCGGACCCTTCTTTGTACGGGTGAAGACATAGCAGCGCGGGCATCGATTTAAACGTTATTCCTACGTAGCCTAACAAATCTCTAACAAACACTTCTAAGTTCTTCTCCAGTGTTGTTTCAATCATCGCCTCCATTTCTAACTTGATTAATCCCAAGCTTCAGTGAACTATATGCCTTTAATGTTCGTGATCATCTGCAGTTATGTTTTTACATAAATCGATGCCCGCGCTGCTAACCGAGCTGTAAAACATTAAAATAAAACAAAGGCACAAAATTCAACACAGTTTCTACACAAATTAAATAGAATAGGCTTGTCTATACATCATTTGGGACCATCGTGGTTCTTCTCTTTAAAGGAGCCTATTATAAGCCACCTAGGACAAAATTAAACGAGGGATAATCCCAAGGGACAAAAAAAAAAAAAAAAAAGACTCAGATCAATGAAACTAGGGCTGCACAAAATATTCGTGGTTCGTAATTCGATTCGAGTTCGATTCGAAAAAATTCGAAAAAAATTCGATTCGAAATTAATTCAAACCAGTTCGGTTCGAATTAATTCGAACCGAACTCGAATCTGCTCAGATTCGTTCGAATAGGTTCGTGAGATCGAGTCGCTATTTATTTTTTAGCTTTGAGATTTGTAAGTCCGCATTATTTGAGCTTTGAGATCCGTGTAGCGGATGAGAACTCATTTAAATGTATGAGAATTCCAAAAAGGTCACGCACAAAGTTTGAGATATGTCAAAGATGCTCATTTGACTGTCTCTCTATCTCCCTCTATTTTATTTTTTTCATCTCTCTCTGTCTCCCTCTTTTAAACTCTTCCGCCATGGAGCTTCAAGCTCTTACTGCAAAGCTTTAGTGACAAAAAATTCTTGCTCTTGCTCGCGTCTCCTTCCTGCCTCTTCACTTTCCTCTCCTCCACTCTTCTCTCAGTTCGAATCATTAACGAACCATCGAACTAGTTCGAATTTTACCGAATTAAATTCGAACCTGAGTCTATAGTTCGAAACAGGATCTTCGAAGCGAACCGGTTCGATTCGAATCTTCACGAACTCGAATTCGAACCTGAGCAGATTCGGTTTGGTTCGGTTCGTTTGCAGCCCTAAAAGAAACGCGCACAATAAAGTGAAACATTTACCAGATTTTTTTTTGTACCACTCTCAAAAAGGATTTAAAAATAAAAACCACCTGGAGCAACTTTTTATCAAAAATACCACTCCCGCAGACTGAATCTGAGTATCCAGATCTACCGGATCCGCGGACTGAATCAGCAAAACCGCGGATTCGCGGACTCAATCTGCACCCATCCTGGTTCGTGGATCTTGCTCGCGCACCCGATTTCTGATGTTATATTAGGAGTTTTTTGCACTAGTTTTCATTCTACAATCAAGGAAGCAGATACTCAGTACCAAAAAAAGTAACCGTGAGTTTTTTTCACTTTAGTCCCTTATTTTTTAAATTTTTTTTTAATTTTTTTTTAATTTGCTGTAAATTTATTAATTATTTTCAATTGTTAGGATTGTTCCTCAAATCAACCAGTTATGATTGGAATTGCTTGTTATTTTGGTGGTGAACTTTTACACGGACCAAATGGTGTTTATTACAGTATCCAACCTTCGAAAAATGTTCAATATCAAGCCAGATTTAGATTTTAGAGATATAACTAGAGAAGTGTACCAGCAAGTTGGTATTGATCCGAATTATTATGAACTTGTAATTTCCGCAAGGATCAATATTGGTCAAGGCAACCAAACAGCTAACGTCCTGGAGAGAAACCGTAATCTCTCCAATGGGCAAGTGGAATGTGTGGGTCTCATGCCGCCACCTCTCGACTAGTGCAAAGACCAGGGCGTCATCTACAGTGATGGAGGTAAGCTGTGACACAAGCTACATACCCATCCTCTGTAATGCTGGTGCAAATCTCGGATCGTATTGCAAAGACATTTGATTATTGCGGGTAGTCGTGATGTCATGAGTCTACATTAATAAATTTCAAATGAAATAAAAATATAACCTAAATGTTTATTCAAATGAAAAAATAAATTTTAAATATTTAGTTTTCAAATATGAACTTACATATGCTTTCGACATCTTGTGGCCCTTCCTCGGGAACCAGCAGACAGGGCTAATGCACTCCTTTGTCAAGTGCAGAAAGATAGTAGACATCAATTGCTCATCCCAATCACAATCATCGAATGGTGTGCTTTGGATACGGCTAGTTGACGCCATACTAAAAGAAATTTGGTCAATTTTGTTAAATATTGATGCAATCGGTATTTTCATACACCAACAACAATAAATATTATTTTTTGGTCATTTGCAATTCATTCAAAACCAATTAGATGCATTTCAAATTAATTTTGGTCTACAATACTAAAAGCATGATAAAATAAACAATTTTATGGTTTTTCATCCAATTGGGTGCATTTTCAATCAATTGTGGTCTACTGTACTTAGACCGCGCTAAATCTAAAATTTGATAATTTTTGGACACTATTGGTATAATAATAGTGCAACACAAGCATAACTTCATACACAGTCCGTAAAATAACTAGTTTTGTACACCATTTGAGATATTTGATACAATTTACTACAATTATGGTAAATTATATCTAATCCGGGCAACATTCAAATTATTTGGACACCATACAACTATATTATCAACCCTAAACTATCTAAATTAATAACTACAACTAAAAAAATTTTAATAAATAAAAAACAATTAAATTATTACCGCGAAGGAGAGGTGGACCCCTACTGTGAAAACAAATCGGGTATGCGGGGGCTGTTTATAGCAGCAAAAGTCGGTTACGCGGATTGAGTCTGCGAATCTGCGGTTCTACCGATTCAGTCCGCAGATCTAGATCCGCCTGCTTCAATTCGCAGATCCGGTCGATCTGAATACATGGATTCAATCCGCGGAAGTGGTATTTTTGATAAAAAAAATTGCTGCGAGTGGTTTTTATTTTTAAACCCTTTTTGAGGGTGGTAAAAAAAAAATCCTAACATATTCAATGTATACTAACTCAATTATTTTCCTTTTGCTCACACACTTTATATTTTTCTTTCATGCTTTTCACTGTCTTATGAGTAACTCTTAACTACTATAAATTTTAATTAAAAAAAATGACTAGAGTGTGAGTTTTAAAAAAACTTTTATTTAAAACTAATTTTAAAAGATAATAGTATCTTTTTTATTTAATGAAATAATAGCTCACATAATATTTAAATATTAGATATTAGAGAAAATTAATTATTTGAGAAGTTGATGCGCACGATTAGGATATACGTACGATTTAATAGAAGTGACTCGAAACTAAAATATACTGCTAACTCCTATCTCTTCCAGATAATTATGCTAATGTTATAAGAATTTAAATTCAAGTATTCTAAATTAATTTTATTCCTAAACCTGGGAAAACATTTTTTATAGAAATGAGTATCCAGGGTTTAAAATACCCAAAATGCATGCCTGAATCAAATAAAATATAATATTTTAATTGTATTTTGTCAATCTTACACCCATGTAGTCTATTTAGTGCTTCTATCATGTGGCTAGTGATGTTATTATTTTTTTTGCTTCTTATAATTGACAGATAGTTGTGTTACCAAATATTCAAACTAGATGTGTCATCAGTTTTAATTAGTACATTAAAAAAAAATGTCAAACGTGCATTTTAATTTTGCATAGAACTGCTTATGAAATTGATGTTTGTAGCTTGAAATTGCAATATTTGGAGCTAATTAATTCATTGATATCGTGGGACCTACATTTCATTTGTGTAATGAATTTGTCAATGGAAATTTAACTAGCATTTTATTTGTTCATTAAACTTGTTGTGTTGTACTGTAGTAATAATTAGAACTCTATACACCATAACATGAAATATTTTATCTTGGTACCTGCATTTATTTAGAATGAAAACCAGAGTGACAGTACTTTATGAAAAAATTGGTAGTACAGTAGTATATATGTTAAAGTCCAACTGAAATTTTGCAAATGAAAACAAGGTTTGCAGCGTTTTTTGTGGCAAATCTGATATTTCATGGTTTTTAGTTGGTATATTTCGTCTTTGTTTTTTATATTCAATATTTTTTAGGGAATCCAAATATTTTTTTTTTTTTTTAATAAAGAATAAGATGAGTACTTTATAAATTAAAATTAATTTTAATAGGAAATTCAATACATTGGATATATTTGTGAGATTTTTAAATTTAGAAGGGTAATATAATATTATGAATTTTAGAGGGGAGAATACGTAATTTTGAGGGTTTTGAATGGCATACATGAAATTCCAGTATGAAGATATACTTGTGATCCAAAATTGTTTTCTTTTACTTTATCATACAAATAAAGAATTGCATGCAATTCATAGATTCATAAATCTTTTGAATGAATGCAATTGTTGATCTTTCATTACCTCGGCACATCCAACTTCGCTCCAAAAATATATGCTCATTAGGGCCCATAAGTTGAACTAAATTTATAGAGGAAAGATCATGATGTATAGAACATATTTGGTTTAATTTATTTGTTATTTATTTAAAGGATTCACTCGTGTTATTTATTTGTGAAACTATTATAATTATTTACATTTCCTTAAAATGTTCACAAATTTTATTTAAAGAAAAAAAAGAGTTATATGAGATCATGAAAGGTGGGTTTGTAAAAAAAAAAACAAAGAAACTTAACATGTCCTCCTTGATCCTATTTTTTATGCTTTTTATTGAAGTTTGAGCAGTTTAATGAAGATTTATTCTTTATAGTTCTTTTTAAACATGAAAATAATTTAAATATATTTGAATCACAACACTCTAGATTTATTTTTTATTTTTCAAGCATGTGCACATTATCTTTAACATCAAATAAAGCAGTAAGACTTAAAATAAAACAAAGACACAAAATTGCAAATCAGACTCTAAATCTACACAAATTAAATAAAACAAGAGACGACACTGTTCACTCTGGGATCCAAAATTAATATATAAGATAGATTGGCTTGTCTAAAAATCATTTGGGAGTTGGGACCATCATGATTCTTGTCTTAATGGGGCTATAAGACTATTATAAACCGCCTAGGACAAAAATAACTAGAAACAATATCTATGAAAAAAAAAAAAAACCTTGGAATAATTGTAATGAAGGCCCATGAAGCCCAACAACGGAGAAATGAAAAGCATAACAATTGTTCAATGCCGAATCACTCATTTTTTTTTTTATGAAGCTACATATATTTGGTTATGAAGTACTTGAGCTATTCTAACAAAGGCTATTTTCATATTTTCAAGAATGTACGTTTGGCATAATTTATAGTCGAATTAATTAAAATTATTTCGTCTCATGACTTACAGTTGACTTTTCTTAATTCAGTTCTTTTTTTTCTCAGAAAGAGGGAGGACAGTTGAATTTGAATTTTCTTTTCTTGAGATAAGTGGGATCATGCCCACTGATTTCCATTATAGAATTTGAATTAGTACAAGCAATTAGTTGTTGCATAATTAAAAATTTTAATTGTGCATCATTAATTATTACACATCTCACACACAGAAAAAAGTCTACCCTGTGTGCTATTGAAATTGAGTTGGCCTCAAATTAATTTTTTTTTTCATTGTTTGTATTCCATTTTCAAATTGATTCAGCAAGTGGCAAAACTTGATTGGGTCTTCGAGAAAAGCTGCACACGCATTATAACATATCTAACGACTACATATCGTAACTAACAGTATACAATATTTGTTAAATATCAGAAATTAGAAAATCACAGAAAATCTATCAAAAGATTACATTATTCAAAATATATGAACAGTATATAACTATATATTTTGCTAACTACAAAAAAAAAATTAAAATCTAGTTAATCGAACAAATCTAACGACTACATATCGTATACTAGCTAACATGCAACTTGTTAAAAAAACCTGAAAACTTAAAGAAAAAAAATTGATTACAAATTTTAATGAAACTTTGAGGTCCTAAACGATATTTGTTTGTGTTAAAATTTGGCTGTCTCGGGTTGTGTCCCGGGATTATTGCATATCTTATTATGTAAACCTGTTGATTTTAGCGGAAACACAGATAAGGAACAGAGAAGTCAATTATCAAATTGTATTGTATATTGTTATGAATTGTTGTTATGTATCTTTACAATCTGATATATGAGTATTTATATTTTCTTTGAGACTATTTTACTGTTATCACTAACGGTAATATTCTATGCACCTATTACTATTTTATTTACAACTTTGCCCTTATTCCTATTTTACAATTTTACCCTCTAACTATTTAACTATTCTCAACACTCCCCCTCAAGCTAGAACTATAGATATCGATTAATCCTAGCTTGCTTGTTATTTCTTCAAACGTTTTCGGAATGAGACCCTTTGTAAAAATATCGGCTAATTGATCTTCGCTTCTCACATAAGGGGTTTCAATTTTCTTTGCTTGGACTTTTTCTCTTATGAAATGACAATCAATTTCGATATGCTTTGTTCTTTCATGAAATACGGCATTTGACGCAATGTGTCTTGCCACATTGTTATCACAAAACATCTTCATTGGTTTGTCAATCTTGAAGTTCAATTCCTCAAGCAATTGTTTAATTCATGTGAGTTCACTTGCGGTGGATGCCATGGCACGATATTCCACCTCCGCACTTGATCGTGCCACGACACTTTGCTTCTTGCTTTTCCATGTGACTAAGTTCTCTCCTACAAACGTGCAATAGCCGGTTGTTGATTTTCTATCAAAGCTTCCGGCCCAGTCTGCATCGGAATAGCCACACACTTCATTAGAATTATTGTTTTTCATCCATATACCCTTTCCGGGTGAGTTTTTTAAGTATCTTATTATTCTATCAATCGCATTTAAATGAGATTCCTTGGCGAGTTCATAAATTTACTAATTTGGCTTACGGCAAATGATATATCCGGCCTAGTTACCGTTAGATAAATTAATTTACCTACAAGTCGTTGGAATTGGTTGATATCTTCCAACGGTTCCCCTTCTTCAGGATTTAATTTACAATTGCTATCAATTGGTGTTGAGGCCGGTTTGGATCCTAATTTTTCCGTTTCTTTTAGAAGGTCAATTGTATACTTTCTTTATGAGATAAATAATCTCTTGGGAGAATGCGCTATTTCAATTCCTAAAAAATATTTAAGTCTACCAAGATCTTTTATTTCGAATTTTTCTTTTAGGCATCTTTTAACATTGTTAATTTTCTCATGATTATTTCCGATTACAATTATGTCATCAACATAGACAAGAACAATGGTAATATCATTGTTTTCATTTTTTTGAGAATAAAGATGTATCGGATTGGCTAACTTTAAAACAGAGAAAAAATAAATATTGAGAGAGTTTTCCATACCATGCCCTTGGAGATTGTTTAAGTCCATAAATTGATTTTTTTAACCTACAAACAAGGTTAGTATTTTTTTTTTTTTACATGACCCGGTGGTAGAGTCATATAAATATCTTCCTCAAGTGTTTCTTGAAGAAATGCATTTTTTACATCCATTTGATATAAATACCAACCATTATTTACCGCTATTGATAATAAAATTCTTATGGTATTCATCTTTGCTACCGGAGCAAAAGTTTCTTGGTAATCAATACCATATGTTTGGGTATACCCTTTGGCAACTAGCCGGGCCTTATACCTTTCTATGGAGCCATCGCTTTGGTATTTTATTTTATAAACCCATTTACATCCAACGGGTTTTTTATTTTTTGGTAATGGTTCAATTGTCCATGTATTATTTTTTTGTAAGGCTTGGAGTTCTTCTTCCATAGCCTTGCACCACACCGATTGGCTTATAGCTTCCTCGAAATTTCTTGGTTCTTCCATTTTGGAAATTGAACTAAGAAATGCATGGTGTTCTTTTGAAATGTTTTTATAAGAGATAAAATTTTCGATAGGATATTGAACCTTATAGCTGATTACGTAATCGCGTAACCTTGTGGATGGTTGTTTTGGACGAGTTGAGCACCTTACCACCACTTCTTCAATATTTTCATCTTCTTCTTCCTCCCCGGCTCCGCTTTGAGGAGTATTATTATTGTCTCCATTATTTTCTCCTTCTTCATTTTCTACAATGCTTTGCTCAATAATTTGATTAGTAGACATAGGCATGACAAAATCATTTGAGCTAATTTGAGTATTAACCTCATCTTTAGTGGTTTTAAAATATGGTTCGTTTTCAAAAAATGTAACATCTCTAGAAATATATAACTTTTGATTTATAGGATCATAACATTTATAACCCTTTTTTTGAGATGAGTATCCTAAAAAAATAGTTTTAATAGAAGTATGATCTAATTTGTCTCGTTTATTTTGATGTACAAAACATGTGCATCCAAAAACTCTTAAATGGTTAACATTTATTTTTCTTTGATAAATAATTTCTAATGGACTCTTATTTTTTAAGACTACACTTGGCAATCTATTTACCAAATAAGTTGCAGTGAGAACGACATCCGACCAATAATTTTTTGGAACATTATTTTGAAACATAGGTGCTCTTGTCACTTCAAGTAAGTGACGATTTTTTCTTTCGGAAACTTCATTTTGTTGTGGAGTATAAACACAAGTAGTTTGATGTATAATTCCTTTTTGTTTCAAAAAACTTGAGAAATTTTGATTTACAAATTCCGTTCCATTATCGGTCCTAAGAATTTTAATTTTCGTGTTATATTGATTTTCAACTAAGTTTGAGAAATCTTGAAAGTGAGAAAAAACTTCACTTTTATTTTTTAAAATATATAAACATGTTAATCGTGAAAAATCATCTATGAATGTAACAAAATATTTAAAACCATTGTAGGAGTCTACTGGGGCTGGTCCCCAAACATCGGAATGAACTAGTTCAAATATTTTGTTACTTTTAGAATTTGAGGTAACAAAAGGAGGTCTCATGTCCTTTGCAAATTTACATATTTCACAATTACTACAATCTAGATTTGAAAAATCAAAAATACATTTTAAAATTTTATCGGAGGAGATGTCCAATTCTTTTATGCCATAAATTTTCCATGTCTTGTATTTGCGTATTGAAATTAAATTTTTGGCTATTCAAAAAATATAGTCCATTTTGAAAGAGACCTTCACCAATTATTATCTTAGATGTCGTATCTTGAAAAACTACATTTTTAGATGAAAATATAATCTCACAATTTATTTCTTTTGAAAGTTTTCCTATAGATAATAAATTAGCGGTGTAATTTTTTACATGTAAAACATTTTTAATTTCTTTTAAAAAAACGATAATTGAGCCATAACCACAAATTTCTATTTTTTCACCATTTGCAACATATACAAATTCTTGACCTTTGATTTTTTAATAATTATGCAATATGTTTTTATTTCCGGTCATGTGATCAGTTGCACCGGAATCTAAAATCCAAACCGAATTATACTGAGAATATTCATTATCTAAACTAACTAAATTTGTACATTTTAATTGTCTTATTTCACCATTACTTTTGGACTCATTTTGGTTCGGCCTTGTAGTTCTTTTATTAGGTATTATATAAGTATTTTGGTTTGGGCTTTCATAAAATTATTGTTATTAGAAGAACCTGAATTCGGCTCTGTCCTGAGAAGCATGCTCAATAACGCCAGAATTTGGGATATCACATAACGGGTCATCAAAACGGGTCGGATCTGGACAGCTGATGTTGATCCATTAGAAGCATCGGACCCATTAGCTTGGACCGCTGTTTCTCTCCTCATTTCGCCAGGTCCGACAATTTGCGCCGCATCAACAAATTTGTTGTTCTTCTCCCCCTTAGGGTTATTCTCCCGATCGCTGTCTTTCCACCACTTTGGCCGAAGTTCTGGGTTGAAGAACCAACATTTGTTCTTCTCGTGAACTTCTTTCTTGCAATGCTCGCACCTTTTAGCGATTTCTCCTCTCTTCTCAGAACTAGGGTTTGGAACATTCGTGCTCACCATAGTTGGAAAAGAGACTTGGATATTGAATCTGATTTGGTGCTATTTTTCCTGGTATGCTGGGTTTTTTTTTTATGCTATTTTCCAGTATGGGTTTTTTCTGGCAAAATCAGTTTTTCTGGTAAAATCAATTTTTCTGGTATTGTATTGTGGCAGCTTCAGCTTTATCGGATTATTGGGTATTGTTATCGGATTTTTCAGGATTGCTCTGATACCATGTTGATTTTAGCGGAAACACAGATAAGGAACAGAGAAGTCAATTATCAAATTGTATTGTATATTGTTATGAATTGTTGTTATTTATCTTTACAATCTGATATATGAGTATTTATATTTTCTTTGAGACTATTTTACCGTTATCACTAACGGTAATATTCTATGCACCTATTACTATTTTATTTACAACTTTGCCCTTATTCCTATTTTACAATTTTACCCTCTAACTATATAACTATTCTCAACAAAACCACATGCTGTGTCGAACCTATTTACCATAATAGTTTTATTGACTTTAAAATGAGAAAAATTGAAGCTTAGATTTTTTTTGTCACATAAAAAGTTTTGCATGAAAAAATAGTACAACGCACAAAATCATTACAATTCAAAATAACAATATTCCATACTTGAGGGATAAAAAAACGTGGCACATGCACCATTACAGCACCATTTGGGTAAACATTACATTTCCTAATTATATAATAAGACACTAGATTTAGTTTACCCATCTCTTACATTGTTCAAGAGAGTTGACCAGCCATCTATATATTTCTTCCCAAGTACTCTCTCATATCAGGCACTAGATTTAAATCAAGAATTAATGGCTAGCGGGATTGCAAGTTCTTCTGTGACTCAGACCGAGCCAAAGCGCCTACTGATGCCAAACAAGCTCCTCGAGGCAGCTATTGACGGCAACGAGACAGATTTGAGGCAGCTTCTGGGATTGAACAATGAACAACCTCCCCCTCATACGAATGCAGTTGTTCAGGATGGGTCACCAACAGAACCCTCTGAGTCTGACCTCCTCAGAAGCGTTGCAGGTAACATATAAGTTTTGAGTAGAACTAGTGTTCTTAAGCTCACCAAGGTGTTTGGTAAGCTAAACTTCAAAACCTATTAAATTGGCTTCAAACAATAAATTCAAACCGTTGAAACTAATTTACTTTACGAGTGATAAATTTAGATGTAAAGTTTTTAGAATTTTGAATTAATTTGTATAAAGTCAACCGGTAGAAAATTGTTAAAAAAATAAATACACCAAAATTAATTTATAAACCTTCTAATATTGACCATTTGACTTTATACTAAAATAATTTGAAAAGTTAAAATCTTTGCATGTAAATTCATCACTTGTGAACTAGATTAATTTCAACGGCTTGGATTTGTCGTTTGAAACCGATATATTTTGGATTATATATATTTCATAGAATTTTTATTTAGTAATATATGGTACAATTAATTAATTTATCTAATATCATATAATATATAGTTTTTTCAATTAGTAATAAATGACAAACTTAATTTATACAATAATTTATCATTTCATTTAATTAATAATTTATATCTTATAAAATAATATGATCAAAATTTATAAATGGGACAAAATTATTATATTTTTATATTGTGTGATATTAGTCTGATTTGTCCGAATATCTTAGAGTCCGAGCTGAATTTGACGATATTAATTATGCTTTTCAATCTATAGGCAATCAGGATGTTCTTGTTCCTCTCTTATTCTTCTTCTGAGACTGCTATAGTAGCTACTAGTTCTTCTTCTATTGATAGTTCAGTCCCTGTTTTGTCTGTTGCTTGGTACTTTTCATAGTTTTTGTGGTGGGTAGCTTTTGTATTAGTTGTGCCTTATATTTTATATGTTCTATTATGTTTTTATCTTTCTGTTATGATCTCTATGGACTTGCATCTCTCTCTTTTGTATGAACAAATATATTTCCAATAAAACAGGTGGTTATCCACTTTTTCAAAAAAAAAAAAAATATATATATATATATATATTGTGTGATATTAGGTACATGATGTATTTAATATATTTATTTAATTATTATATTTTTGGATTAATTATATATGCTATCAATTTATTCGCTAATTACCATTATTCGTTTCGTTGTCCATTTTTTCTTATCTTCGCCAAGGCTGCGAAGTTGTGAGTGGGGCACTCGAACTCTTGACCTTTAGGTAGCCACAGTTTTAGGACTTTTTTTTCTAACCAATTGTGCCACCGCCCATCTCCATTGTCCATTATCTTAATAGGTAAGAGTAGACTATAAGTAATATGATATTTAATGGATAAGTGGTGGGTATGAGTAAGACTAGTTTTAAGTGAATATGAGTATAAAAATACCTCCATCCGACCCTTTCCGTACTTATTGACACTCCTTGTCTCTTGTGGTATGAATTAAAACTTGGTTGTGTTAGCTCGTGCCTACCTGTGCTGCACCGTGTCGCCTCATTCCTGCACCTCCTGTGTCTACCCGTGTCCTTACTGTGCTTGTACTTGGCTGTGCCTCACAACCTCATTACCCAGGCAAGCATATCCAAAAGAACGACACGTCGGCACAGCACGTGGTTTAACCAGAATCTAAGGACCCACTCATGACCCAGAAATGACTGAAATTGAAAAAAAAAAAAAAAAATCATAACCTAGACCCGCCTGACCTATTTGGCACGAAAGTAGAGTCTGCATATGATATGTCCAGAAGTAATGGGAAAGTAGGGGGGAAAGGAGGCCTGAGAAACACAACACCCCCCCCCCCCAAAAAAAGTTGATTCTTTTATTTTTTATTTTAATAAACATTAATACTATTCGCCCTCTCAAGGAATAAAATTATACAAATTATTTATTCAACCTAGGGCGAATAATAAAATTGTACAAATTATTTATTCAATCTACAATTTTAATTTTATGGCTCCGGCCTTGATCATGCGAACCAAAATGACATGACAATTGACAATTTTGTTATATATAGGTATGGAGAATACCATTCTTCACATACTGTCTGCCAATGACCACGGAAATCTTGTGTCTCCAATTTGTATGAAAGATAGCTCATTGCTGAAGGCACGCAATGTAAGAAATGAGACACCCTTCCACCACCCTTCCACCATGCTGCAAGATTTGGGAACAAAAAAACCATTTTGGAGTTGATACATTGTGCCAAATTGGCATTCCTTGAGGATCCGAATGTGTTGAAATATCTGCTTAGACAAAAGAACTGCCTAGGGGAAACAGCCTTACATGAAGCAGCCAGACATGGTCATGGAGCTGTTATCTTGACTCTAATGGAAGAAGATCTGGAATTGGCGGGCGTGGTCAACAATGATTTTGTATCTCCCTTGTATTTGGCTACTGCAAGGGGATCGCTCGATATGGTAAAGAATATGGTCGCAAAAATGTTAAATCACGAAATTACATCAGAATTTTACTCAGGACCAAAGAAACAGACAGCGTTGCATGCTGCAGTGCTCCAAGACCAAGGTATATAGTAATATCAATTGATTTTATTTTATTCAACTTGAGATGGCAGTCCTTTCTAAGGTTTTGTTCAGATGGTCCAATTTCTTTAATTTTATAATCAAACTTTACTTTCGTTAAAATAGTTTGGTTATTTTGTTCATTTTGTTTGGTACGGTGGTTGAAAACCAAATAAACTGAAGAAATCAAACAAACCAAATGTTAGTTAATATTGTGTCATTACTGTAATGTTACACATATTATACATAAATCAGTTAATATTCATATTAAGCGTTACAAATTGAATTTTTCATACTAATTTAGTTTAACCAAATTAAACATTGATTTAATTGGTTCAGTTTCTAATTCGATCAGTTGATTGGCTTTTCAGTTGATTCAATTTATATTTTTGTCAATAGAAAATTATTTGGTTGGATTACTTTTGTTCGCTTTAAACCAAATTGACCAATGAACACCCCTAGCCTTTGGCTTGTTAGTTCTAGCAAATGACTTTACTTCATAAATACTGAGTTACAAAATGATTTTCAGGAGATCATAAATTCATTAGTTCTAGGAACGCAATATAGAGTAACCTAGTTTTACACTAATGAAGTGGAACACAAGAACTTCCATTTATAAGGAAACAAAAACAGAATAAAGTTACCTTGTTGCATATTCCGGCTTCTTTTCTCATGTAAATTAAGTGTAAATAATATAGTATAAACCATAGAAGGCGAAACCGGCCGTTCCGGACTGGAATCGGACAATACCGATCCGATTTTAGTCCGAGTTAAATAGTATGTGTTGATTATAGTCAAATTTCAGCCGAAACTATTCAATTTCAGTCACATTTTGGCCGGAACAGTCCAATTTCAGTGAAATTTAGCCAAAACGAACTATACACAGCAATCAAAATATTTTTTGCATGGGGCAGGTTCAAACTTGGGAAGGGTGCTATACCAACCAACACAACTGCCACTATATTATTCAATCTTTTGTTACTAAAAAATATACCTATATGTATATATCTTGTAAATTGTAATTTGTAAAATCTATTCAATCATTTGTCTTAGTGGATTATTTAATTGTAATCATTTGTCTAAACAGAAATTTTAGTATATATCTTGTTGTCAAATTATTTTTTTATCAATTTTTTCCTATTTTTTTAGTATAAAAAGATTTTATGGCAAAAAAAGTCCTAGTTTCCGATCCGATTTGGCCGATTCCGACCGATTCACCTGATTCGGATCCCCCGGTCAAAAAACTAATTTTGATTCCGATTTTTCCTTCTATGATATAAACATTATAGTTATACAGGTAATTTCGGGCTGCATACTCATTTCAACCAAGAGGGAATTATTGCTTCCTAAAACTGAACAACGGTTTGCCTAATTGAACTTCTCTGTGTTATCTTATTGACAGAACTCACCCAAGAACTACTACAACTGTACTCAGAACCACTTGGTAAGGGGGCAGATGAAACAGGGAGAACTCCTCTCCACTTCCTAGCATCAACTGGAAACCATAAGATTGCTGAACTCCTATTGGATAAAGATTCGTCGTTGGCATACATCCAAGATTCAGATGGATCATTTCCTGTGCATACTGCAGTAAGAATGGGACATGTCAAAATGATTGTCCTTTCCTTACAAAGGTGCCTTGATTCTTGTGAGCTACTTGATTATAATGGAAGGAACTGAAGGATGTGTGTTTTGAAAGTTATCTTTTTAATAATAATATATGTGTTGTTTATGATTTTATTACGAATATTATTATTCATGTTCCTTGAGATTTATATATTATATCTTTGGAAGTATTCAAGAAGATGCTCTTGGTCTTGAATCATAGAACTCCTTAGATGAGAAATATTTAATCACTAAATATGTTCACGATCATGGTAATTAAGTAGGAATATTAATTACCAAGAAAGATTGCCATGTCGATTAAAGTACATTGAAGTTCTATAAATGTTGATAAAGGATTATCATTTAATTACATGAATATATAAAAGTGTATTTTTATATATTGAACACGACCTAAATGAATGAAACATTATATGGATTGTGTTTTGTGTCATTAATGTTTACATTGTGTCTTTAGAATCTTAGATATGAAATGTATATATTTTTCACATGAGAAGTATATAATGTGATTACTATTTAAATACTATCTTATGATAGAAATAAAATAGTAGTTCGTTGTATACAACTTGTGCGGGAGAAATCTATATATTAATATTATCATTGTCCCTCGTTTTATTTGAGTTATGATATTACTGGGCCCCTTGGTAAAGTGAAATTATATCGCATGCAATATAACTGATGTAGTTATAATTATAATTCACTTGAGAGACCAAGAAAAAGAATATAATGCAAAAATGACACGATCCTATTTTGCATATTATTTATAATATCATGAGACAAGGATAGACACGAAATTAGTGGATTGAGTAAATAATTACTATGTCGTTTGGATAACTATAATGTAATGATAGAACCTCTTATAGTCAATAATATAAAGTTTTATATTATTGCCAAGATGACATAGATCCTCTGTACGGTCACACCAACTGAAGAGAAACAACAAGTATTTTATATTTCATAATGATGTATAAGATAAAATACATGAGATGAAATGATAAAATAAAATGTTATAATATGACATGCTTAGACCATAAATAAATTTATGAAGTTATGCAAATATTATTTAGTATAATGTTTGAATGCATTATAAGAATAATATAAATATTGTATAATAGAATAATATGAATAATATTAGTTGTTCATAAATTAATTTATTAATCCAATCACAAGATGAGATTAAAGAGAGAATAAAATGGCAAAACAAGGCTAGTGGCATGTGTATAATTAATTTAAACATTACACAAATGGATACCCTAGTCCTTGCCTATTTAAGGGGGCTCATTTGGGAGAAAAACATAGAATTTTTCTGCCTCTAAACATTGCCAAAAACAGCCCCTTTGAGCAGCCACGTTTTTCACTTTTCTCCTTGGCCGAAATTTTGAAAAGAAGGCTCTTATCTCTCATCTCTTCTTACTAGGTGGTTGGATCTAAGCTCTAAACTTCACATCCATCTATCTAAGAGGTGTGCTAGTTTGTTGTTTAGGTTCAAGGTGAATCAAGAGGTGGAGAGGCGCTTCAATCGAAGAGGTGGTTTCCAAGAGATCTAGAAGGGAAACCGACTTCCCTCTAATCAAGAGATTTGACAATCTCTTTAGGTAAAAGGTTTTTCATCCTCTTTAGCAATAAATTAGTTGATATTAATTTATCTTAGTATACATTAGTTTGATGAATCAAATTTTGTTTGCTTTTGTCGTATAAATAAGATCTTTTGTGTATAGAGCCAAATGGTGATAGAAAAAATTTTAAATTCTCACCACATAGGCATACACATGAAATCCCAACAGTGGTATCAGAGCACAAGTTCATTTTATGACAATTAGACTATTTAATTAGTGCTAAGTTAAGTGCACAAATTTTTAGTTAACTATCTGTCAAGTTTCTAGTTCATAAATTTGTCACTTTGGGTTCTTAAAGCATTTGGTCACTTTAATACTATTTGAATGATAATTTTTGTAGATCTAAATATTTCTACATTAGTTTACTATATGTAGATGGTGATTTTAAAATAAAACAGGGAGTTAAGATCGTTTTATTAAGTTAAATAAAAATTGGAAAAACGGGTACAGCACTGGAATTGCTGTGTCCAGTTTTCTGTTTTGCTGAGATTCAAAATTAAATAACTTGAGTTTGGCTGAATGGATTTTTGTGATCCACATATCATTAGAAAGATAATGAAGTCTAGTTTCTGAAAAACTATATTGTGTAATACAAAAATATTACGGATTTTATTAGAAGTTAAAAATTACAGAGACAGCTACAATCTGTTTTCCAGAATTGGAACCTGAGATTGAAATGTAATTTTCTCACAAACTAATAAACATTTTTTTGTGTTCTTTATATTTCCAGAAAGGTGCTTAAATCTAGTTTTCAGAAATATATGGCTTGATTTTTTATTCGAAACAGATAATTTGTAGCATGAAAAATATTGACTGGTGCGCAGCAGACCGAAACTGGAAATTGTATAATTTTCGGTCTCACCATCGTAGAATATTAATTTTTCACAAGGGTTGTTTTGAAAAATCTGTAATATTAGATCTCATTCAAATTATGGCAAATTAAGAAGGAATTAATTATGAATTAATGACATTAAAGGTATTAATTAGCCATAATGGCAATTAAGAATGAGTGAATGACATTAATGATAATTGATTGACAATTAATGACATTTAATGCACAATGAATGACATTTAATTAATAAATATTTATTAAATTGAAATCATTTTCTGGGATTTAAAATGATTTAGATGGATTGATAACTTGAGAGATAAATGATTAACTAAATAGGATTAAATAGCGGCAAGATTGCACATGTGTACTAATTTTGTTTTGCAGGAGGATTGTGGGTTAGTATGGCTCAAGATTTTCAATGCCTTGTGTGTTGTAATGAATGATGTGTATGAATGTTTGTAATGCGGCCTAAGGTGCCATTGAAATTTAATTAGAATAATTAAATTATGGCAAAGATGTTAGGTTGCCATTTATGTATTATTATTCAAGGCTTGCATGCCAAATAGGATTTAGGATTGGGTAATTCTAAATGTAATTTTTCATTTTAATTTAGAATAGCTCTAAAATAGAATGAAGATTGGGTGGGTACTTGTAGTTTAGAATTATATCAAGGTTATTGATAGAGCTACAAGAATGCAAGCGGGAGCCATACAACCCACGGAGCTTGTGAATATATGAGATAATTTAATGGTTAGGATAGGTATTGTTGTATGAACACATGACCTACCAAAATTATCAAAGTCATATATTTGCTATGTCCATGAAAAATTTAAGAATAACTTTCCTTCTCATTTTATCACTTTAAGCTAGTAATTAGGAATAAGCATAAGTGTGATCTTAATTATTAGAAATAGTGAACTTGCATGAATTTGTTATTAAGCCTTAAGTGAGTGGGAGTTGTGTGAGGCACACCTTACTCATTATGTGGGAATAACTAGTTCATGCTTGTTGACCAATAAAATGAGTTTTCTTACAACGAATCACCAAGATCTAGGCTTGGGTTTTGGAAAAGAGAGTTTTATTAAGAAATTGGATCTTTCTTTCTTAATGAAAGCGACAAGAGTCATAAAGTTAGGTTTTACCTAAATGTTATGATTGGTAAATGATACCTACTTAGACAAATATTTTAGATGAGTCTATTTATTTGAAAAAGGTCTTGTGTGACTAACAAAAAAAGCACAAACTTTAATATTTTACAAATAGGTCCTTGTATGCACCGAAGCATCGCTCAAAAAATAATATTGGTTTCATAAAAAAAAATTCCACATTCTCTGTAGAGAAGGAAATTTGTCACGGCGTGACTAGTCACGTCACGAGACGTCACGTCACGTTAACGTCACGTCACGTCACTTGTGTCAATTACGTGACGTGACTCGCGTGACGCGTGACGTGACATTCGCGTGACGTGACCACATTCTAGTGAAAATATACGTCACGTCACGTCACGCGAACCAGTCACGTCACGTCGCGTCACGTGATCACGTTACGTCACGTCACGGTATAAAACATAGAGTATTCAACTTTTTTTATATGTATAGAGTATTCAGATTTTTATTTTAGTGTAAGTTCAGTGATATTGATACTCATGTAGTACTAATTTTTATTTTTTTTAGTTTAGTCTAATGAATGTTTATAATTTGAATTTTTAAAGTCATATTAGATGTAATATTTCCTAAAAAAATAATCTTTACAATATTATTTACTTGTTTTATAATTTTTTTTATCTTTTTTTCTAAATTTTCAACAATTTAAATTAAAATATAAAAAAATCGACACGGCTAATTTACGTCACGTCACGTGTGATCACGTCACGTATAGTCACGGCGTGACTACGCGTGACGTGACCATTCGCGTGACGTGACCATCCGCCACCATTTTAGTCACGTCACGTCACGTCACGTGAAAAAAAAAATTGATCACGTCACGTCACGTCACGTGACCAAATCACGGCGTGTTTGTCACGTCACGTGACGGCGTGTCACGTATTTCCTTCTCTAATTCTCTGTAAAGGTTTTCAAGAAAAGAGATATGACTGGATTGCACTTTGTAACCGTAAAACAAATATTAACTGTGTAGAAAGCTGTTGATACGAAGAGAACGATCGATATAAAATTTTTGTACATCTTTGTGCCACAGATGATCGACGACCGATTATTTTTTGTGCTATGGTAGTCAAATTGGTCAACTAGTCAAAGTAGTCAGTCTTACCGATTTTTTTTTATTAACATCTCTAAAAAAATTAATAAAATAAACAGTCCCATAATTATTTTTTAAAAACAACCAAACCCTCCCACTGAGAGATGGTCCACCCTTCACAACAGACCGCCCTCCGTGGGACGGTCCACTTTCAAGATAGAACCGTCACGTGCAGCGGTTTACTTGGGTCACTGTCATCTTTTCCACCGAAAGATGTAATGAATGAGTCTCTGATCGCCATCTCTCCATCAGACTGCACATGAGCGCCTGATCGAACCGCTTTGGCTGTTTCATGGTGACTAGCTAGTACAAGCCGAGATTCATGAGGTACCACTCCATTAGTGAATTTACGACATACCATACCTCAGACGAGCGATTCCGCACTGTTATCATGGTCTTGTTCTTCATTTATTAATGTTTCGTGAATGAATAACTATATATTTATTTTAAACGTAATATTTACATTTTTTTTTCAAATTTGATTCATCATCTGATCAAAATTCAGGTTTTGACTTAAAAATAACCATCATAATAAAATGGTTCTCGATGATTCACATATACTGTGCGGTGATCAAATCAATTTCTATATTGTATTGTCTTGTGTTATTTCTATTGAAAAATAATTATACGCTAATCTTCAAAACAAATTTACCAAAAAAAAAAATCGCTTTTTTTCATAAAACCCAATTAGGCGTTGGATTTCTGATTTATTGTTTACATTTTCAAATCTTTTAATATTTGAAAAGTAGGAAGTATCTTAAAATAAAAAACTCCACCTCTTGCTATAAATAATAATTGTATATCTCTATTTATTAGGGTAGACAAGAAAGTGCACCTGGTTGTCACTTCATCATTATTTCGTACGGTCCAGGTTCATCATCAATTTCTTTGTAGGATGACAATCGAAAATTGATTATAGTCAAGGTAGCGTAGACTTCGTAGGATGACATGCACCATAGCTTTCGAGACATTTCGTAGAATGACATAAACTAATGATCAGTGCCTTTTTATATTCTTATTTTAGGGTGGACAAGAAAGTGCACCTGATTGTCACTTCATCATTATTTCGTAGGACCAGGTTCATCAATTAATATCTTTGTAGGATGACAATCGCAAATTGATTATAGTCAATGTAGCGTAGACTTCGTAGGATGACATACACCATAGCTTTCGAGACATTTCGTAGAATGACATAAACTAATGATCAGTGCCTTTTTATATTCTTATTTTAGGGTGGACAAGAAAGTGCACCTGATTGTCACTTCATCATTATTTCGTAGGACCAGGTTCATCAATTAATTTATTTGTAGGATGACAATCGCAAATTCATTATAGTCAATGTAGCGTAGACTTCGTAGGATGACATACACCATAGCTTTCGAGACATTTCGTAGAGAATGACATAAACTAATGATCTGTGCCTTTTTATATTCTTATTTTAGGGTGGACAAGAAAGTGCACCTGATTGTCACTTCATCATTATTTCGTAGGACCAGGTTCATCAATTAATTTCTTTGTAGGATGACAATCGCAAATTGATTATAGTCAATGTAGTGTAGACTTTGTAGGATGACATACACCATAGCTTTCGAGACATTTCGTAGAGAATGACATAAACTAATGATCTGTGCTTTTTTATATTCTTATTTTAGGGTGGACAAGAAAGTGCACCTGATTGTCACTTCATCATTATTTCGTAGGGCCAGGTTCATCAATTAATTTCTTTGTAGGATGAGAATCGCAAATTCATTATAGTCAATGTAGCGTAAGACTTCGTAGGATGACATAGACCATACCTTTTGAGACATTTCGTAGAATGACATAGACTAATGATATGGATCTGTGCTGCAATAAAAAAATTAGTCAGTATGACTTTTTAGCAGGAATTTTTTTTATTCAATTCGGACATATGAAAATAAAAAAAAATTGCACAAATTTAGCCTCTTTTAGCCTCTGCAGGATATGCGCCTGGACCGATTAGTAAGGCCTCAGTTGTCAGAAACGGCACAAACGCAGTTGCAGTGGCTGCAAGCCGGGTTACAGACTGTACAGTTGGTAGAAAGTGAACAAGATGGCATTAGTTGGAAGTGGGGAGCAGCAGGGATATTCACAGTCAAAACGACATATTTTGCAATGATGGATGAACCTCGAATTGCAAACACAGACAGTCGGATCTGGTCCATTAATGGCCCCCCGAGGTTCAAAGTTTTTGGATGGTTTGGCATCGCGTAACAGAATATTAACACTGGACAATCTGGTTCGAAGGGGTTGGCAGCTGGCAAACAGGTGTACCCTGTGCAAAGATGATTTTGAAACAGTGTTGCACATGCTAAATGAATGCTCATATACACAGGCACTGTATCAAATATTAAAGAATACATTTCATACGAGGCAGCCGTCAATTGAGGCTCTAAGAAATAGAATGTATTCTGACAAGGAGAGGTCCATATTCCTTACAGCGCAATTCATAATTGGAGGGTACGGTGTGCCAGAACTTTCAGAAATTCGGCTGCCACAGTGGAGGAGCTGATGGAACAAGTTGTGATGCAGCTTCAATACTCACAAATACAAATCAATTCATAGAGGCATTGTTCTAGGAAAGAAGGACCCAGCACATTATGGCATTCCCTTTTTCTTTTTCTTTGGACCATTTTACCCTTTCTGTTATCTTTTTGTTTTTCTTTTGGTTTAGTTTCATTTTGTTTTTAGACTTATTTCTACACTAAGCTCACTATCATGAGCTTCATTGTATTTTCTTTTCTTGTTACAAACCCCTTGTAACACTTTATCATGAATGAAATGAGAGCATGACTCTTATTTTTTCTCAAAAAAAAAAAAACTTAATGTCAACTTGTCAAGGAACTTGATTTTTGGGTTTTAGATCAAAACCGTCCGATTCAAATCTGCCACAATTCATTTCAAATAAAGTGCACACATTTCGAGCGATTCATTTGAATTCCAAAGCAATTCCAAGTGACAAATTCGAATTAAACAACCCCGCAAAAACAAAAACAAAAATGAGTTACTTTAGGCGATTCGGACGTGAAATCTGGGTAGAGAAGGAAATTTGTTACGGCGTGACTAGTCACGTCACGTGAACCAGTCACGTCACGTGAACCAGTCACGTCACGGTATGAAACATAGAGTATCCAACTTTTTTTATATGTATAGAGTATTCAGATTTTTATTTTAGTATAAGTTCAGTGATATTGGTACTCATGTAGTACTGATTTTTATTTTCTTTAATTTATTCTAATTAATGTTTGTAATTTAAATTTTTAAAGTAATATCAGATGTAATATTTCCTAAAAAAAATAATCTTTAAAATATTATTTACTTATTTTATAATTTTTTATCTTTTTTTCTAAATTTTCAACAATTTAAATTAAAATATAAAACAAATTTACACAACTAATTTACGTCACGACACGTCACGTATAGTCACGACGTGACTATGCGTGACGTGACCATCCGCCACCATTTTAGTCACGTCACGTCACGTCACGTGACCAAATCACGGCGTGTTTGTCACATCACGTCACGGCGTGTCACGTATTTTCTTCTCTAAATCTAGGTGCACTTTAGTATTAGTGTTTTGAATAGACATATATTTTTTTTTATCGATTGTTATGAATATATGAGAGCCCTGTAGAGTCATATCACCTTGTGGGGCCCACATTGCAAAGGCTTCAGTCCAAGGAAAAGAGAATATTTAGATAAAATACCAAAAAAATTTGAGTTACCACCCCATTAATTTAAAACTAAACAAATACTACTCTAACTCATGGCATCAGGACAAATTTGGGTCCGATGCCCATAAAATTGACAAATTTAAGAAGTCACGTCACTAGTGGAAAAACAAGTATTAGGGACGGTCGTTTATGCACATCAAAGGACGGACTTAGAAGCGATACTGATAGTATTAATAATCAGGAACGGTTAAATAACCGTTACAGATTCAACAATCAAAAATGGTTATTTAAATAACCGATACTGAAAGTGACTATTAAGAACGGTCGTTTATTAACGACCATTACAGAAAGCATTTTCAAGGACAGTCGTTAATAAACGATCGTTACTGAAAGTACTATCAGCAGCGGTCGCTAATAAACGATCGTTACTCATAGTACTTTCAGTAACAATCATTTATGATTGCTCGTTACTGATAGTGATTTCAGTAAAGGTTGTTTATTATCTAAGGATGGCTATCTAATAAAGAGCCGTTACAAAATGTACTATCAAGGACAGTTTTTAAATAAGAGCCATTACTAATGTTATTAATAGTCGTTGCTAATGTTACTAATCAAGATCGGTTTATATAATAAATATCCGTTACTGATTTTTTTTATTAAAAAAATAATTTCTAGATTTTGGCCAGCTACCATATATTTTTGCTAGCCTAATTTTTCACAATCATAACACATCCTAAATTTATCCTAAAATAAATATTTCTTCAATTTCACTAAATAACACATTCTAAATTAAAATGTTTCTTCAAGTTCACAAAATAACACATCATAATTAAACATCATCAAGTTCACATGTTACTCTAAACAAGTTAAAGCAGTCCTAAATTAGAACAAAGAATAGTCAACTTGGGACAAACATCGCCACATTTGCTCAAACGACATAGCACAAACTGATACTATACAAAAAGAAAAGAAAAAAATAGTTCTTAAACAAACACCGATTATATACGGAGGGGGCATAATGACTATCAACTTTAGGTTCATGAACTTAAAACTAATCCCAAAAGACACGGAATCGACAAATTCACACGGGAATGGCCACACCCTTGCTTGTCATGCAATCAAGGATATATATATATTTTTTGATATCCAGGTAGAAGATGCAATCAAGGATATCATTTAGAGCCTGGCACAGACCAGCAATCTGCAATTTATCAGGGACAGTCAAGTACAAGTTATTCTGTCGCAGTATAAAATTGATCAGGACCAACCCAAAAGAAAAATGACTGTTACCTTCTATAAATGGAAAAGTGATAAAACCACATTTTTGGTATCATGCTAATCAGTTAGGCACTAATAAGACTAGAATTACTTCCCTAAGTTGCATATTCTATTTTGTGCTTATCTTTTGCATACAGTTCCAATTTATGTCACTGACTGTTGTGAATATCCCATTAAATGTATTTGTAATTCCAGTCATGCTGATATCAGATAGTCCGTAATTCCAATTTTGCATACAGTTCCAAACATGCTGATACCATATTGTAATTCCAGTCTTAATTTTTAATATTACACACCAGCTGATCCATTGTTGTAGTTCTTCAGTGTCATCAACAAAATGTACGGTGAATTAAATCTTTGGTGAATTAAATCCAAAGTAGGCATTATATTAGACACAAGTATAAAATACCACTGCGTCTAAAAAGAATTTCGAATCCTCAATTAGACACTAGCCTTCCACTGATCCTTTTTGGATCCACCACTGGATATAGCAGTCACGTCACAATCAAGTCATGTCGTAGTACACGTGACATTATGTCATGTGCAAATTCTTATAGTAATTTAAATTAGTTTATTGAAAAATTGTAAAAAAATATGAAAATATAATAAATAATTATGTTTAAAAGAAATAAATTTATTATTAACTGTGTATTGAGTAACATGCAAAATTGTGTATTCGATTGAAAATTTTGAAGGAAGTAGAAGTGATATGAAACGATTTTATTAAATCCAGTGCCAGTGGAATTAATGGAAGGAAGATCTCGTCCAAAAAGATATCAACAAAAGGCTTGGGGTTTTGTTCAAATGATTTTGGATAAATTCTCATCCCAAGATCTATTGAAAACATTCAATCTGTATCAAAATTCATACATATAGTTAGATTTAAGAAGTAATTTAAATTATATTTGTACGATTCTCAATGCAAATTGTAAGTTTAAACATAATTTTGATTGAAACTTTATCCAAAGCTCTTCGCACAAAATCCAATCCCTTAACGAGATCTCACTGTCGTTACTTTTTACAAGAATTAATTATCATGCAGCTTTAAATTTCACTGAACCGTCCTGTCTAAGTCAGTAGTCAGATGACTAATAATTTCACCATGGGATATACAAAATTAAATTATTAATATATTAAAAATAAATATTTAATTTATATAGAGATAGATTTCAAACATCGTTCAATATTTTAAGTTTGAGTAAATGGGTTGGACCAAATTTCAAAGTAGACCAATTTATGCTATGCTGTGTGCCTTGCATCATTGCATGCATGCATTGCACCACCATGCTTTTCTTTCCTTGCTTCCATTTTACTGCCACCGCTAATATCAAAGTGGGTTCATTTTAGATACAAAACATGTATTACATGAGGAAACAAAAGTCATTCAAAGAAAAGAAAGATAACATTTATAGTTTGTATTTGATAAAATATTTTGTATCTAAATTAAATAGATTGGTAGTCCAAATACAAAAATTTATGTTTATTATTTGTACCGTTTCATTTTATATATCGAAATTAAATATTACTTGCTATTGTTATTTATTTTTATTGCTACAAAGGGAGATCAATCTCCAATAAACAAAAATGTTATTTTCTCAGGAATTAAACTTTTCCAGTGGTAGTTTCATGGAAATAACAAGTCTGACTATAAAATAATATAAACTGAATCAATAAAACATTTCAATACGCAATAAGTTCCAGTATTTCCATGAATCTTCAATATAAAATAATATAAACAGATTAATCAAAACATTTCTAAAGGCAGCTCATGAAAATAATGTTTCCCAACTTTCCACTTATTTCCAAGGGCAGAGTTACTAGGTATTTTCATGAACTTTCCACTTAGTTCGCCATCAAGTGAACTAGAGACATAATAATTACTTTTTGGTATAATTTTTCTTCTCGAAAATTAGCACAATTCATTGATTTTTTTTATTAATATCCTTCATTAAATAAATAAAAAATCCACATACGAAAGTTGGTTATTTATAAAAAAATGTCCAAACCGGTAAATTTTTGGCCAGTTGAGAACTCTTTTTTTTTAAATGTTATGTTTTATTTATTTTTTATATTGAAATATTAGAAATATTTTTTATATTTCTTTGCAAATAGATATAATGATATATAATTTGATTTTATTAGAAAAAATGCAACAAATAACTTGGATCAATATTTTCAGGCTGGATTTTTAGAGACTGTAAGAAAAATTAAAATATTTATTTTTTTGTTATTGGAAAAAAATAAAAATATTTTGAATATGAGTTATTAATCCCGATTCAGAAGTCACTTTTAGATAAATACAATATATTGTGATTTTTCTAGTACATTTAATTTTTAAGATTTTGTATCTATTATATAAAGAAAACAAAAATTTCTCTTACAAAATCATCAATAGTATTCAATTTTTTGTTTCAAATTTTATAACACGTCAAAAAACATGTCCAAATTTTAAATCCCTTCAAAATTGGGTATGTTTGATTTAATAAATTTTAGTGGTTTATAAAGTGTTCGCATCAGGTATATACTTATTGAAGTCAAACCGTTTCTTTGCTCGAGTCATGGTTTTGATTCCAGAAAGTCTCATATTAAGATGTGAAAAAAATATTCTTTTACAATTTTCTACATTCCTTTTATAATTTGTTTTCATAAACTAACTAAAATATATTACCAATTTTTTTTTATATGACACGATTATGATGTGACTAATATACTATGACTATTCGTATGTTGTGATATTTCTTGCAATTTTGATCATGGTATGACATATACCGTGAAAATTTGACTTGATTACGATATGGCACAAGTAATTTAAGCCATGAGTCTTATATTTAGCTATGCTACTAATCTGTACAAATTTGCAAGAAAATAATACAAATGGCACAAAATTTTTGCAATTTGTTGATACGGCTCTAATATTATGTATAGTTTATAGACAGTTTCATGCACATACTATGTGCTCATACATGGTTGTGGTGCCATATTATGTATTGTTGACTGCAACTTAATGACAACTTGTCAAGGAACATGATTTTTGGATTTTAGATCGAAACCGTCCGATTCAAATCTATGACAATTCATTTCAAATAAAGTGTACACATTTCGAACGATTGATTTGAATTCGAAAGCAATTCCGACCAACGGATTCGAATTAAACGATCCCGCAAAAACAAAAGGTTGAGTTACTTTAGGCGATTCGGACCTGAAATCTGGATGCACTTTAGTATTAATGTTTTGAATAGACATATATTTTTTTATCGAGTGTTATGAATATATGAGAGCCCTGTAGAGTCGTATCACCTTTTGGGGCACATATTGCAAAGGCTTCAATCCAAGAAAAAGAGAATATTTAGATAAAATACGAAAAAATATTTAGTTACCACCTCCGTTGATTAAAAATTAAACAAATACTATTCTAACTCATGGCATCAAACCTGGTGGTGGACTGGTGTGTACTCTGAGAAAGAGGACTGCTTGGTGCACCAACTAGAGCTACGCACCAACCTATTTATTTTTTTAAATATGTTTTGTGTAAAAATTGTGTAAATCATATTTTTTGTTGCAGGAAAAAAAAGAAACTGTTTGGAGCTGACTGTAACTGTAATCTCATTTCTCATTTACCGTAGGTCACTAGATCTCATTAAATATTGTTTTTTTTCAAATTCGTCAGTTTTGTCTTTTTCAATATTGTTCTCTGGATTGTGACTAGATCAGAGGTGACTGTGACTGTAATCTCATTTCTTATTTTCTGTAGTTTATTCTTTAGAAGATATAAAAGCTGATGTGGCATCGCATAATTGGATGTCTTTTTTTGAGTAAAAGAGGAAGAGCACTATGCAAAACATGCTTCAAGTACATAACAAAACAGCATTTAATAACTCACCTGGTATTTCATTTAAAGCTTCTAACTCTAGAGACATGGCCTAGGCCCTAGACACCGAACAAACACACAAGCTACAACCTACGCCAACACTTGGCACGTTTTGCCTACAGACCAGACAAGAAAAGTAGAAATTATTAACAAACAAATAAATTTAAATTAATTTGAGTTAGAAACGGTAAAAATTATATGAATTTAAATTTTGAGATTTTTAAAATTAATAGAATTTGTACTGTTCTTTTTGTCAACATTACAAGTAATATACTCTTTCTTCTTTTTTTTTTGTTAATTTCCTTCTACTTTGGCTATATCTTTTAGCAGGTTGAATATCTTTTCACCGCTTTTATAGCCAATTGAATTTTGACTATTTTTTCACTGTACCATTTAAAATATGATAAATAGTCTAATATATCATGTCTATTTCAAAAAATGTCCACAGCAATGTTTGAAAAGGGCTTGGTAGTCAGTTGCAGAGAGCAATTTTTTTTAAACAAAATTCGTATATCTCTATCGCCTGTTTAGTTAGCCTTATTCTTCTCCTAAATATAGCACAAATTTTAATTAATTTTCTTATTATGTTGTAAACAATTAATAAAATTGAAAATTATACATATCAAATTTAAATTATGATCTAGTATTTTAATCTTATTTGCTAATGAAGGGTTTGGCATGTAACTACTCATTCCATAAACTTTACACAATATAAGAACCTTGGGGAGAAATAGCAATTTTGTTTTGCTATTTGTACTTTTTTTTTTTTTACAAATTCTACAGGAAATTGGGAGCAAGTTAAGTTCGCGTAACATGTCCTAATAAAAATTTACAAAAAATGTCACAACTCGCGAATGATCATGGTATAATGAGGAGCGGATTCAGAATTTTAATCAGGAGTAAGCACAAAAATATTGACAAGAGTATAATTTTTTTCTCCTAACGAATCGGAGCGGAGTTGTAGATAGGGATCTAAAAGGTCACGGTATAACCGAATGGTGACGTGTAATTAAGACTGTTAGATCTTGATCGAATGATGAATCTCAAATAAACTAATCAAAATTATGAAAAAAAATAGTTAAAATTGACAAATATAACCGGTCACGTCACTAGTGGAAAAACAGGTACCAAGGACAGTCGCTTATGCACATCAAGGATGGGCTTAGAAGCGATACTGACCCAAGCAATACTGATAGTATTAATAACCTGGAACGGTTAAATAACCGTTACAGATTCAATAATCAAGAACAGTTATTTAAATAACTGATACTGAAAGTGACTATTAAGAACGGTCGTTTATTAACGACCGTTACAGAAAATACTTTCAAGAACGGTCTTTAATAAACGGTCGTTACTGAAAGTACTATCAGTAACGGTCGCTAATAAACGATCGTTACTCATAGTACTTTCAGTAACGGTCATTTATGAATGCCCGTTACTGATAGTATTTTCAGTAATGGTCGTTAATAAACACCCGTTACTGAAAGTATTATTAAGGACGGCTATTTTATAAAGAGCTGTTACAAAATGATCGTTGCTAATGTTACTAATCAAGATCGGTTTATATAATAAATATCCGTTACTAATTTTTTTTATATTAAAAAAATACCTTTTATATTTTGGCGAGCTACCATATATTTTTGCTGGCTTAATTTTTCACAATCAAAACACATTCTAAATTTACCCAAAGATAAATATTTCTTCAATTTCATACAATAACACATCCTAAATTAAAATGTTTGTTCAAGTTCACAAAATAACACATTATAATTAAACATCATCAAGCTCGCATGTTACTCTAAACAAGTTAAAGCAATCCTAAATTACGACAAAGAACAGTCATCTTGGGACAAACATCGCCACATTTGCTCAATCGACATAGCACAAACTGATACTATACAAAAAGAAAAAACTGTTTAGTGGTGATTGTGACTGTAATCTCATTTCTCATTTACTGCAAGTCACTAGATCCCATTTAATATTGTTTTTTTCAAATTCGTCAAGTTTGTTTTTCTCAATTCGTCAAGTTTGTTTTTTTCAATATTGTTCTCTGGATTGTGACTAGATCAGAGGTGACTGTGACTGTAATCTCATTTCTCATTTAATGTAGTCTATTCTTTTGAAGATATATAATTAGATCTCTCTGTTTTCATGATTTCTTTCAACGAACTGGAAGCCTGTACTCATCCAACAATATTATTTTGAGGAGGAGGTTATGTCACTCCTTCCTGTTGTGTTTGTTGAGAGAAATCATGAGAACAGAGAAATCAAATTTGATAAGAAATGACATTACAGGCACAATCAACCCAGACCTAACTCTCAATTCTGTATCTTCAAGCCAAGAGACTACTGGAGGTCGGAAGATGATTCGTCTCTCATTAGTTTTGATTAGTCATTATGGCGTGTTTCGCATTCTCCCTCACCTTTTTACCATGGCAACTAGCGAAAAGGAAGAATTTCGAAGAGAGAAGCGAGTGTCTTTATTGGAGTGAAAATTTTGAAGGAAGTAGAAGTGATATGAAACGATTTTATATCCAGTGGAATGGAAGGAAGATCTCGCTTACCGTCACGTCAATTAAATGAAGAATCCTTCTACTTTGGGTGTATCTTTTAGCAGGTTGAATATCTTTTCACCGCTTTTATTGCCAGTTGAATTTTGACCATTTTTTTCTGTAGCATTTAAAATATGATAAATAGTCTAATATATCATGTCGATTTCAAAAAATGTCCATAGCAATGTTTGAAAAGGGCTTGGTAGTCAGTTGCAGAGAGCAATTTTTTTAAACAAAATTCGTACATCTCTATCTCCTGTTTAGTTAGCCTTATACTTCTCCTGAATAAAGCACAAATTTTAATTATGATCGATCTAGTATTCTAATCTCCTGAATAAAGCACAAATTTTAATTATGATCTAGTATTTTAATCTTATTTGCTAATGAAGGGTTTGGCATGTAAGTATGTAACTACTCATTACATAAACTGTACATAATTTAAGAAGCAAATTTTTTTGCTATTTGTACTTTTTTACAAATTCTCCACGAAATTGGGAGCCAGTTAAGTTTGCATGACATGACTTAATCAAAATTACAAAAAATGTCACTCGCGAATGGTCATGATACGATGAGGAGCGGATTTAGGATTTTAATCATGAGTAGGCACAAAAATATTGACAAGACTATAATCTTTTTCTCCTAACAAATCAGAACGGAGTAGTAGATAGGGATCTATAAGATCACGATACAACCAAATACATGTGCTGATTATGTGCCTAGTCATCTTTCAAAAATTGACATGACAAAGAATGTCACACAAATGATTTGGTTACGGCACGACACATGATCACGTGTAATTAGGATTATTAGATCTTGATCGAATGATGAATCTCAAATAAACTAATCTAAATTATAAAAAAATAGTTAAACGTAACAAATATAACCAGTCACGTGTGGTCATGGCGTGATTAACGTGTTGTGTCTATTCACGTGTCATAAGAATCATTCCAAAATTACTCACGACACGTCATCCAAGTTACGGCGTGACAAGTCACAGCACGGTACATATTTATATCCTTAATGGATGATCTATTTTTTCTCCTAACAAATTAACAATTCTTGTAAGTGGAGTAGTTAATCGGAATAAGTCTTTTTTTGTGCTTACTTTCTTTTCTGCACAAATTTTTTCTTCTTTTGTAAACCGATCTTGACGTGTAGAGCCCTTGAGACTCCCACCTCCAGATTATTCTATCTTGAGTCCGGGATAGCTTTAAATTTCACTGAACTGTCCTGTCTAAGTCATTAGTCAGATGACTAATAATTTCACCATGGCATGTACAAAATTAAATTAATCATTTCTTATAAATAAATATTTTATATAAAGATAGATTTCAAACATTGTTCAATATTTTAAGTTTGAGTAAATGGGTTGGACCAAATTTCAAATTAGACCAATTTATGCTATGCTGTGTGCTTTGCATCATTGCATTAAATGCACCACCATGCGATTCTTTCCTTACTTCCATTTTACTGCCACCGTTAATATTTTTTTTGGACAGTGTGCCACCGCTAATATCTAAGTGGGTTCATGGTCTCTTTTTTTCTGAACGTTCCATTGGCCTCGGCAATATGCCCAACCATTTTGTAACCATCTTAATTAATAAATAGTAAAAAAATTAAAATAAAATATAAAATTTTATTTTCAAGCATATTTTAATATATCAATCATGTTGAATATTTTGGATTGACTAATTGGATTTCGAAAATGGTAGGTGTCAAAATGTGTCGAAAAAAAATATAATTTGATCCCTCCTCTAAAAAAAATACATATATATACACTCAAAACATGCTCCAAGATTTCTCCAGTTCAAATACAAAAGTGCATGCACCTCTTGAAATACAGTTAAACTACAACTCAACTTGTACAAAAATATACAATTATAGGCGGTTAAAACTACTAACTATATATACACGGATCTGCAATCGTATACGAGCATATATTGTTCGAAATACATTTTGCACACAAAATTGGAAGCATGGCTAATTACAAGACTCATGGCTTGAATTATATGTCATGTCATGTTGTAATCAAATTAAGTTTTCACGTGACATATCGTGTCAAAATCAAAATTCTGAAAAATGTCACAACAAATAAATAGTCACAGCATGTTAGTCACATCATGATTAAGTATTGTAGACACATGTGATGTTACTAGTTACTAGTTAGTTTTTTTAGTAATTTAACTTATTAATTTTTGTAGAGTCATATCACCTATTGCCGCACATATTGCAAAGGCTTCAATCCAAGAAAAAGTGAATATTTAGTTAAAATACTAAAATAATTTGAGTTACCACCCCCATTAATTTAAAATTAAACAAATACTATTCTAACTCATGGCATCAAACATGGTGGTGTTTACTCAGAAAGAGAACCGCTTGGTGCACCAACCTATTTATTTTTTTAAATCTGTTTTGTGTAAAAATTGTGTAATTCATATTTTTTGTTGTAGAAAAAAACAAAGTGTTTGGAGGTGATTGTAACTGTAATCTCATTTCACATTTACTGTAAGTCGCTAGATCTCATTAAATATATTTTTTTCAATATTATTCTCTGGATTGTGACTAGATCAGAGGTGATTGTGACTTTAATCTCATTTCTCATTTACTGTAGTCTATTCTTTTGAAGATATATAATTAGATCTCTCTGTTCTCGCAATTTCTTTCAACGAACTGGAAGCATGTACTCCAACAATATTATTTTGAGGAGGAGGTTATGTCACTCCTTCCTGTTGTGTTTGTTGAGATAAATCACGAGAGCAGAGAAATCGAATTTGATAAGAAATGACATTACAGGCACCATCAACCCAGACCTAACTCTCAATTCTGTATCTTCAAGCCAAGAGACTATTGGAGGTGGATGATTCGTTTTTCATTGGTTTTGATTAGTCATTATGGCGTTTTGCATTCTCCCTCACCTTTACCATGGCAGCTAGCGAAAAGGAAGAATTTCAAAGAGAGAAGCGAGTGTCTTTATTGGAGTCAAAATTTTGGGGAACCCATTTTTATAGAGCAGTTTTTAGTGCGTACAGAGTTTGAATTTTTGATGGATCAAAATATCCCTACATCAAAGGCAGAAGATTTACTCTGTAAAAGTAAAATTCGAATGCTGATGAGCAGAGATATTTTGATCCATCAAAAATTCGAACTCTGTACGCACTAAAAACTGCTCTGTAAAAATGGGTTCCCAAATTTTGAAGGAAGTAGATGTGATATGAAACGATTTTATTATATCCAGTGCCAGTGAATTAATGGAAGGAAGATCTCGCGTACAGCCCCAAAAGATATCAACAAAAGGCTTGGGGTTTGTTCAAATGGTTTTAGATAAAATCTCATATAAAGATCCATTGAATACGTTTGATCGGCATTAAAATTCGTACAAACATGTAGATTCAAAAAATAATTTAAATTTATTAAATTTTAATTATATTTGTACGAATCTCAATACAAAATGCAAGTTTAAACTTAATTTTGCTTGAAACTTTATCCAAAGCTCTTCGGATAAAATCCAATCCCTCAACGAGATCTCACTGTCGTTACTTTTTACAAGAATTAATTATCATGTAGCTTTAAATTTTACTGAACCGTCCTGTCTAAGTCATTAGTCAGATGACTAATAATTTCACCATGGCATGTACAAAATTAAATTATTAATTTATTATAAATAAATATTTTATATAAAGATAGATTTCAAATATTGTTCAATATTTTAAGTTTGAGTAAATTGGTTGGACCAAATTTCAAATTAGACCAATTTATGCTACGCTGTGTGCTTTGCATGCATGAATTAATTGCACCACCATTTCTTTCCTTCCATTTTACTGCCACCGTTAATATTTTTTTTGGACAGTCTGCCACCGCTAATATCAAAGTGGGTTCATGGTCTATTTTTTTCTGAACGTTCCATTTGCCTCGGCAATATGCCCCAACAGGCAACAGTGACATAACTATACATGCCCCCATATATTCGAAACACTCAATAAGAAAAATACATACATATATATACACTCAAAACATGCTCCAAGATTTCTCCAGTTCAAATACAAAAGTGCATGCACCTTTTGAAATACAGTTAAACTACAACTCAACTTCTACAAAAATATACAACTATAGGCGGTTAAAACTACTAACTATATATACACGGATCTGCAATCGTATACGAGCATAGCATATATTGTGCGAAATACATTTTGCACATAAAATTGGAAGCATGGCGAATTACAAGAGTCATGGCTTGAATTATATGTCATGTCATGCTGTAATCAAGTTAAGTTTTCACGTGACATATCGTGTCAAGATCAAAATTCTAAGAAATATCACAACAAACAAATAGTCACAACACGCTAGTCAAATTATGATCAAGTATTGTTGTAGACATGTGTGATGTTACTAGTTACTAGTTAGTTTTCTTTAGTAATTTAACTTATTAATTTTTTTTTTCAAAGAAGCAAGTATATACCTGCTGATTAGTTCATCGAGTTGGACCGAGCTGACCCGTGCCTATAATGTTTTATTTTTGTACTCAATTCTCACATGAATTTGGGCTTAACTTTTTCTCTCCTGATTTAATCAATCGAAGATTTAAATTATAGCTTATTTATTTTAAGGTCTTAAAATTATAGCTCTTACCATTTCTATTGGAACTTTCATTTGCTAATTATATGAATAATAAAAGTAATAAAAAAAAACGAATCTGGAAACTGTGCTATATGAATATTGGCAAATTAATTTCGAAATTGGAAAAAAAAAAAAAGGTAAAAACGGGACTGGATTGAATATGCATTGTAGGCGTGATGAACTAATTGATTTTGCATATATGCATTCTTTCTTTGCCTTTCAGTTAATTTCTCTGCGCTTGCTTTGCACTGTTTTATGATTTCAGCTCAGAATTTCAATTGTAACTGTATTAAATTAAATAAGGAAACCAAAATCAGAATAAAATCTACAAATTTTGCAGATATATATATGTATATATATTTTTGTCTGAACTTCATTATATATTATGGTGAAAAGGTATAATAGAGAAAATGTACAACTTTTCTGTTTTTTTCTCTTTTAAACAAGAATAGCACTTTTCCATTGTCTTTTTTTTTTAATAAAATAAATTCTCTAAATAAAACAAGAAAAATTTACATTTAAACAGAATAGGTAAAGAGAGAGAGATATGAGAAAAGGTTTAAATAAATAAGTCAAATATACAACTTTTCTGTTTTCTCTTTAAAAGATTATAATAATTAATTAACAGAAACAATGTTTTACAATAAAGATTATATTTTTAACCGCTTTTACTTGCCACATTCTGCCTGCTTCACTTGTCACCTGATTGACAATCCTTTCAATCTAGCTCCCTACCAAACCACAAAGAAAATATTATCATAAAAAAGCATAACTAGGAGAGTGACAAACAAATTCCACGCGCATGCATATCTACTTCTTCCACTGTCTCCGTCAATAACTACGATAAATTTCAAAATATATCTAACCTAAACAAAATCCTGCCATGTCTGCGCATATGAAAGCAAAATGCATCGTAGAAAGTGTACTCTGAAAATCTCGCTATATATACTAGGTGAGTTAGTAGGTTTTGTCACAGTTTTCCATCTTCAATAATGAAATAGTACGATTTACAGTCCAATGCATAAGAATTTAAGAGATGAAGAAGCAGTACCTAACGTATGATCAAATCAAATCATTAGTTTTAAAATATGCAGAAAAAAAAATTAAAATACTTGTTCCTATGGTATTATGAGTAAACTACAAAGGCTATTATTATTATAATGCTAGATACAAACGGCGGCTATCCTTAGCTAAATTAAGTGGATAAAGTATAGTTGGATTTGTATTTGGGACTGGATATAAAATTAGAATGAATTTTAATTAGGTTATAAACCAAAAGGTATTTTTTTAAAACCAGATAACAGTGGTCCAAATATTAACAGTGGCTGACAGTTTATTATGTTCAAATTTTCTATTTAAGGAATATATTATACTAATCACATGAATACTTCCCATTATATATCATGATAAATTGAAAGCAATGAAAAGTATCATTTGTTTAATCTTATTTATAAATTATGTAGTTTGAGCTCTAATTAAAAAATTATAATGAATTTCAAAATATAACAAAAATCATCACCTATAATTAATTTTTCTCTGACATCCTATTTGAATTTGATTCATAACGGGAAAAAAAAAACTTGAATATCACTCTTTGTGTGGAGACAAAGATCAATTTCATTTGGAGTATATAAATAATGAACCCTTTCATCATATTATTCGCATTAACCTAACAACAAATCATGCATGCAAGGAAAGGTTTATCAACTGCATGTGATTAATTATTGCTCCTGTTGGGACATGTGATTAATCAAATCGAGTCATGTAAACTCAATTTCATGTATAGCTGCAAAAATCTTGAAATTATCGTATCGTTTCATTTAAAATTCCTATTATCATAAATTTTAAGAACACACAAATTTACTCAATTATAAACGACCTTATTTCATTTATGTGGACTGCAAATTATGGAAGGGTATATAATATCATATCACTCCTTATTAGCATTTGAATTCATACAATTAACTCAACATATATTCAATCTGTCTTATAAATCAAAAATGAAAGTCAAAACATTTGTCAGACAGAAGTATTTGTTTGTTTATTATTCCAAGACGCTAAAAATTAAAAATAACAAGCAAAAATTAAAGCATAGGGGTTTTAATATTGGACTTTAATGGATCAAATTTAGGCCTTATAATATTTTAAATTTGTACTCAGTTCTCATATGAGCAAGCTGGGCCTATATTGGGCTTAACTTTTTCCCTCATGTTTGGATCTCCTAAAGAAATTAGAGCTTGTGGAATTCAATTGCTAAATGCATGATCATGCGCATTTCTTCAATTTATTACTGGAATAATCTGGAAGCTAGGGATAGAAACATTTAAGGCTTAAATTTGGTTTTAAAACTTTCCAGTGTCACTTTGAGTCTAGAATTAATTTAGACTTGATTTAAATCATTTGAGATTTCATTTGGATCAATTTATAATTGATTTGAGGTTATTTGGACTTTATGTGGATTTCAAAACAAATTGGTTGTAAGATTTATAAAAGTAAAAAATGACTTGTTTGTAAAAATTCAGGGGGAGCTAGTGTATTAGATTCAAGGTTCAAATTGGGTTTTATAACTTTCCATGGTCAATTGGGTAAAATTCGAGGCTCTGAGGGCTTGTTAATTTACAAATTTTTAAAGTGACGAGGGGTATTTTAAAAAAATTATCAGGGACTTCACATGTGAGTTTTAGAGTTTCTAAGACTTGTGATTTTCGGCCTTTTCCAAACTAATTCGGTTTATTCAGTCATGTGCCTTCCTCAGCTACTGGTGAGTTTCGAATATCATTAAGATTCGTGCTGGATCACCACGATCACGCCGTGTCATTTACCTATGTCGGACTTGGATTTAGTGGGTTCGATTCAAACGAGAGTTTAGATCCAACTCAATTCCTTTGGTCAAGAGGAAGGGAATAGCGAATATTCATGTTGATTTTCATCGTTGTTTTCATGTGTAATTATTAGGTATGACTTTCAAATGACCGGTACCTAACCTGTTCTTTGGTACCGGATCAGATGCAATTAGACTTTTGTGTTCACCAAAATACTGATTAGGAGTGCCAAGTTTGCAAATAAACTCTTGACATTTAATTGAATTTATTTAAAAAAAAAGGTACATGGAAGATGGATGCATTAATATGAAATTGAATCAAAATCAAAGGATTTTTTTTTTATTAATCCACGGTACAAATTAAAAAAAACATATAATTCTTACTAAAAAAAATATGCAATACAAATAGGCAAGAGAAAATTAAATTGAATTAAATTCAAGTTATTCAAATACTTAAAAGTAACATACACTCGTATAACTTTGCAAACAACTTTTAATTAATAACTAGGGAAATCTCCTCTTGGCCTACTCTTCTTAGCCAGTGGAACATCCAGTGGTTCCTCCTCTTCTTAGCCATCTGTTGCCTACTCTTAATTACCTAATTTGGCATTCTCTTGATCTAACTTGGCATTCGGACAACACTAAGGATAGACTGAAATAAACTGAGACAGAAATGACAATATATATTCATTAGTTTTCTCTAATATTTTGTAACCAATAATTAAATTTTAATATTTTGTAACTACTAACTAAATTAAATTGTAAGAATTTTTTTTTTTAGCATTTAATATTTATATGATTGAAAATTTTGTCACGTATATAAAAAAACCAAAGTGTGCCAAATTTATAAATGTCATGATACCATAATATCACAAAAAAAGTATGTTCATTCATTGAAAAAATATGTTATTATATCATCTTTTAATATATTTAGACGTGTCAAGATTATATTTAGACACATAATGTGTACTCCAAACAAATACAAATTTCATGTTCCATAAACTCTGGCATATTTCATTAATTAAAAGGCTATGAGATATTTCTAATTTTGCACAAAGTGCGCATGATACTCTAAGTTGGGCCACCAACAAAACCCAATTATGATTGAATCATTTTTTTTCGAACCATTCATAGTGATTATATCATTTTAATAAAATAGTGTTTCTATTATTCTAGCATGAATATTAATTAGTACTCTGGTCTTTTAGTTTGGGCCATCTAATTAGAAATGAACGATTGGAATTCAGATCCTCTAAGGTAATTCAAAATTGGAGTTTAAATTCAGACCATAAGTTATATAATTAGTACGAGTTTAAACCTGTTCATGATTTTTATTAAGGATCTCTAACATATTATATATATATATTCTTTAATAATTCTTGTTTAGTATTGCGAAGAAAGACGAGATCATGGAACAATAAACATTAAAAATATCATCAAACTTACAAAAGAGCTCGTAACATTTTTTTTTTCTATTTTTTGTGCAAATTTTAATTTGATACTACTTACTATTAATTAAATTAATAACAACTAAAATTTATTATATATAATGGTAAACTTGTGAATTTGAGGTGCCAATTATATATTGAGAAACAAAAGAGCAATTTTGATCGAACATGCTCTCTTACATGAGTCTCGCATTCTCTTTGTTAACGCACTGTTTGAGTTTAACTTCACACAGTCTGATCAAATTCCGGACCAATCCGGCCGACACTTGTAATTCAAATTTATTCACATGGCCCACAAGATTCATGCTCGTATACAACGAACGTATCGAATCTAAACTCAAACGGTGCATTAATGTAGAGGATATGAATTTGTCTTACATTTTCCCACACATTATTTGTAATGGCAATTAAAGCATATGAATTTTAATATTGGACTTTAATGGATCAAATTTAAACCTTATAATGTTTTATTTTTCTCAATTCTCACATGAGCTAGCTAGTTGGGCGGATTTTGGGCTTAAATTTTAATTTTTCCCTTTTGCTTTAATTAATCGTAGATTTACATTATAGCTCTTACCAATTAATTCTACAGAAATTGCATTTGCTTATATAAATAATAATAAAAATGAATCTGAAAACTGTGCTAGATGAATATTGACAAATTAATTTTGTAAATTGAGGTTCATATTTCCGAAATGTTTATATATAGGAAAACAAAAAAAATAGGAAATGTTGTGTGCAAAATTTAAAAATGGAAAGGCAGGAAGGACTCATGACGTCCCGCAGACATCTCAAACTAGAAAAAAAACAACAATAATAAAAAATTACTCATGGGACGTCATGACCTATGCATCCAAACCGGAAAAAATAAAAAATAATAAAATAAAATAACTGGGCCACCATGACCTATCCATTCTCATGGAGTAATTAATTACTTCATGGATTTCTTTACTTGTGTTACTTGTGTATATCATCTCTTCATTTAACTATGTGGGAATAGATGGGTCATGGCGGCCCAATTGTTTTTTGTTTATTTTTTTTCCGGTTTGGATGGGTCATGGCGTCCTATGAGTAATTTTTATTTTTTTTTTCAATTTTTTCCTGTTTTGAGATGTCTTATGGCATCCCTAATAGGAACAACAGCACCAACTGTTTCGGTTAGCAATTAGTGATATAACAAGATGTTGTTAGGTTGTTAACTAAATTTAGTTAGGCAGTTAATTAATGATAGATAGTTTGTTAAGCCGCTGTTAGGCTGTGAGCTAACATCACTTGTATCTTCTATAAATACTTCATTGTCTTCTGTAAATCATTTTAAGCAAAGATTAATAAACACAATTCTTGCTTCTCTGTTTCTATTAATCCCGCAGAGACACCATGAGTCTTTCCTATCTTTCCATTTTTGAATTTCCCACACAGCATTTTCTATTTTTATTTTTTTTTTCATTTTCCTATGAATAAATATTTCGGTTCATATTTGGCTGAGAAGAGCAAGTGATAAATTGAAAAAAAAAAAAAAACTAATGTTTGTAATAAGATTGTTATGTTCCCACCTCCATTTTTTCTTTGAAAAAAAAGAAAGAACAAATGAAAAGCAAAAACTAGACTGGATTGAATGTGCATTGTAGTTTGTAGAGTTTAGATATCCTGAAGTAACTTAAATTTTACGTTTGGATCCGAACCGCCCGATCAGTTTTGACGCAAATATTAAAAGGCCTCGTGAATTATTATTTTGGATAGAATTGATCTGAATTTTGATTGGACATTTGAATCCAAACTCAAGATTTGAGTTCCTCCATGATGAACTGTTTTTGCATGTGCAAATTCTTTCTTAGCCTTTCAGTTTTCTTCAATCCAAACTCTCTCTTTTTGTGTCTCTAGTTCTCTGTGCTTGCCTTTCACTATTTCATGATTTCATCTCACTCGTGGAAGGTGATAAAATAATGGACAGAGAATTCCAATTTCAATTTCAGTTGTACCTATTTATATTCAATTGAGTAAGGAAACCCTAATCAGAATAAAATATTACAAATTCTTATATGTATATTTGAGTCAGAACTTAATGAATATAAAACATGATATAACATAATATTTCTATAGCAAAAGGTATAATATGTACCACTTTTCTGGTTTTTCTCTTTTAAAACAAAAAAAAGATCATTTTTCATGTTCCTGTTGTTCTTCTTTTCTTAATTATCTAAATAAAACAAGAAAACAAAACAAGAAGATTTTAAATTTAATGATCAGAATAGGTAGAGAGAAACAAAGATATGAGAAATGGTAGACATACATTAGGCATGAAATAACATCCATAATTTCTTGCTTGTATGATGGATGCATATGTAATAACGGATTGCCTTTTATTTCTTTCATGAGAAAATAGAGATCATAATAAGCATGTCTATGAATATATATATATATATATATTTGTGCAATTACTGGACAGTCCACATGCATTGTTGAGTGGAAATTGGACAGCTTTCACCAATTTTGCAATCATGCTTTTCTCACTATATATTATTATTTCATGCCTTCGCCAAAATCAAATCTCTCCGACTTTCTCTAAATTCACCCCTGATATTAATTCGTATCTCTATCTTTATTCTATATTAAGCATTTTGGAGTTCCTATCCTGCAACGGCTGTGATTTAAAAATAAATTTTCAGATTGAATATCAACTCTCCAATCAAATAATCTGTCTACTTTTCTAACTTTAGTTAGAAATGCACCCGCCACACATAGTACCACATGTAATTCAATTCTGCACCCGCCACACATGCCTAAATTTTTCGCTGGGACTCCAGTCACCTCTCCCAGCGAATTTTCTTTTGTTTTTTACCCGTCCTCCTCTCTGATCCCTTCTTCCCAACGAAAAGAAAACCCTAATCGCCATTGTTCTCTCTCTGCCCGGCACCCTCCCTCCGTTGTTCTCCGATCAAACTACCACGCTGGTGGCACTTTCTCTGACAGGAACAAACGAGGCGATGCCGGCACGGGCTCCGCTCAGGAGAGGAGACCACTGAAGGTGGAAGGGAACTTCTTCGTTGGTGAGAAGAGCAAAATCTATGTCTTCTCTTTGTATTACGGTTTGGCATTTTATCAAACAAGTGGGATGCCATCTTATATCTATGAAGGAATTACCGTAGCAAGATTTTCACTATTTTAGATCAACTTGTGTTTGTTGCTCATTCCAATTAATTTCCTCTTGCACAATCTGCGCAGTATATTTCATATGGTAAAATAATACTGCAAATGGTCATGAAGTTTGCAACTGAGCAACTGTGGGAAACTTTTTATTTGGCCATTGTCAGACACTGTAGCATATGATTTCTGTTGTACTGATATTTAGAAATTGAAAGAATGCTAAAGGAAAGGAATAGCAATCAATAGTAATTAGGTCTTCATATGTCTTTCTGAAAATCACAAGTAAATATAGTTTTAATTCAATCATGAGAAATTCTGATTTGGTACGAGCAGTGCACCTTTTATATTTTGCTAGGTTTAATTAGTAATGCCTTTTTTTTTTAGTTGCAGGTGGTACTAGAGGAATCCTAACTCCATAATGTGCATGAAGTACTTGGACATTGTTAGAGGAAATTTGTACTAAATTTCTTAATAACTGCTACCGGTATTGAGATTGGTACACAAAAACTGAATCTGAGTTCGTATGTACCAGTGAGTATTGTACTTGAACTGTTGGTACCAATTTATTAACCCAAGAATGTTGATACCAATTTATGTTATTTTTGTCAGCTTCTTACCAGTATTGTAGGTTCAAGATCATCTATTGTTTTAATTTTCTTTGAACTTTTGTTTTATGTACTGTAGGGTGAAGACTGGCAATTCGTATTCAGCATTCCTGTCATCCGAATTAATGGGACCATAAGTCGTAATCCACAAATTTCAGATGAACTGGTAAGTTTCATAATAATCTCTTCAATTTTAAATCATTGGCTTAGCCCCTGTGGTCAATACCGTCTTTAATTTTTAACACTTATATCTGATTGTTTCTTGCAATTTTAATTTCCAGGGTAATGGGCATGTGCTTCGTACAGTGAGACATTTCAGCTGAGAGATTTGGTACTATTCAGGCCACTTCAAGTTCACGGTATTGAATTCATCATATCATATTCTTTTTTTCATGAAAAGCTTGGTAAAAGAACATCAGTTCAGTTTCTGGTATTTCCTTTCTTTCTTTTTTCATGAATTTGGAATCATCATTTCTTTGGTTGTTGATAATATTTAGCTAAGTCACATTATTCTTCCAATTGAATTATTCTAAATTTTCAAAACTTTACTATTAGGTTCTCAATTACATCAAGTTGATGTAGGTGATCCAAGCTGCCGTTAGGAAAGTTCCCTCATAATATGCGCTACCTCCTTGTTGGTACCTTGTAAGAAAATATTTTTATTTTGTTATACATCTGCACAACAGCTAATTTATCTTTGGAGGTTCGACAGACCACTGTTCTTTTAACAAAGTTCTATAAAGCTGGTCATTTAGCTGAACTAGATCACCAACTAAATAATAAGGGCCCTTTCATTTGTTTGGATGCACTAAAATAGCACTAATTAACCTAACTAACAATGAAATAGCAAGACTAGCACTCTTCGGGTTAGTGCTTTTTCAAATCATACAATTCAAGCAGTTTTCTACCATTCAAAATCACAAAATTACCACTCTTCTCACACTATTCGAGTTAGCCCTTCTTTTACACTATTTTTACACACTTAGTTCACCTATGTATGATAGTAACTTTTCAATATAAGATCACTTAATGCTTGCTCTGTAATTATCCCTGTCAAAATTACCAAAATATTGATCTCTCTTTTGTTGCAGTGCTTTAGGCAATCATAGCTTTGAGCTTGCGAGACTTGATCTAACCGACAAGTATTAATTTTAGGAAATCTGCAAAACAAAACTCAAATCAGGTATACAGTTGATTTTTCGTTCTAATTTGATCAGCATTTTTTTTTTGGGAATTTTTAAAAATAAATCACTATAGCCTCACTTACTCTAAAATGAAGATATTCCATAACACGAACCAATATACGTTTTGCACAGTACTATAGCCTCACTCACTCTAGAATGAAGATATTCCATAACACGAAGAATGTTATATTACACAGGATGTCTTCACCAGAGAGTGTGGGACCGACCTAGACCATGGTGTGGCAATCGTAGGCTATGGCACCACACAGGCGATGGAATCAAATATTAGATCATGAAGAATTTGTGGGGCTCGAAGTGAGGCGAAGGCAGATATATCGGGTTGAAATGCGGTGTCAAGGCCCAGACAGACTTATGTGGTATTGCAATGGAGGTGTCTTATCCCGTTAAGACCTTGCCGAATCATTCAAACTCTAGAATATTGATATACAAGAAGATATAATATGTGCTGTAGTACAGAAGCTTCAGACTTGTGATTTACGGACCTGTGGTACTCTTCAAATGAAACCAAATAAATTGTAGTGATAATCAACACTTTCGAAATGGAAGAAAAGCTAGGCACTTTTTCAACTTAAATTATGGCTTAATTCGCAAGAAATCTTACAATAAATATATCTATGTTTAAGAGTTTTGTAACTATTGACATGTAGGATTTGTATTGGTTTATTTTTTTTTATTGAAAATATGTTATCTTGTATGAGAATTTTTTTCCTATAATATGTCCCGTTGCAACGCATGGGAAAAGAAAGCAATATGTTTGTTTGAAGAGAGAAAAGTATGTCATTGTGTATTAGATTTTTTTTCTTTTATAATATGCTCCCGTTGCAACGCACGGGTACGATACTAGTATTTATTTATGTACATAACATATGTTGGTTCATTATTTGAATTCCTTCTGAAGCTTGCATGTTTGCAGATTACTATTTACATAATTGCAACATATGTATACAAAGTTGTTCTATAATACATGGATGCTTTTCCATAGCTACTTACAAGAACAAATACAGATCTATATCTATATCTATCTATATATATGAGTAAAACTAGGGTGCTCCTAGGAGTACCAAGTCTCTTTGTATTCTTAACTCTAAAATCTATCGGATTAACTTCGAACGACGAATTCAAACGTTGAAATCCTTCTACCTTACGAGTGATGCGTCTGCATGTTAAAATTTTAAAATTTCGAATTAATTTAGTATAAAGTCAACTGGTCAAAATTAGAAGGTTTCTAAATTAATTTTAATGCATTCATTTTTGGAAGCCTTTTGACCACTTGACTTTATACTAAATTAATCTGAAACTTTAAAATTTTCATATGTAGACCTATCACTCGTAAGGTAGAAGGATTTCAATAGTTTGGATTCGTCGTTCAAAGTTAATTCGATAGGTTTTAGAGTTAAGAGTACAAAAATACTTGGTACTCTTGGGAGCACCCTAGTTCTACTATATATATAGAGAGAGAGAACTAAGGTGCTCCTATGTTCACCAAGCTCCTTTGTGAATTCAACTATAAAATCTATTGGATTGTCTTCAAATGACGAATCCAAACCGTTGAAATCCTTCTACTTTACGAGTGATGCGTCTACATGCAATTAAATTTAAAATTTGAAATAAAATTTGTATAGAGTTAAGTGGTCAAAGAGCTTCCAAAAAATGAATGCATTAAAATTAATTTATAAACCTTCTAATATTGACCACTTGACTTTATACTAAATTAAATTGAAACTTTAAAAATTTCACATGTAGACGCATCACTCGTAATGTGGAAGGATTTCAACAGTCTGGATTCGTCGTTTGAAATTAATCCGATAGATTTTAGAGTTGAGTTCACAAAGGGACTTGGTGAACTTAGGAGCACCCTAGTTCTACTCTCTCTCTCTCTTTCTCTCTCTCTCTATATATATAACCTTCTAATTTTGACCACTTGACTTTATACTAAATTAAATCGAAACTTTAAATTTTTCACATGTAGACGCATCACTCGTATGGTAAAAGGATTGCAACGGTTTAGTTTTGTCATTCGAAGTTAATCCGATAGATTTTAAAATTAAGAGTATAAAGGGACTTGGTACTCCAAGGAGCACCCTAGTTCTACTTTTATATATATATATAGATATATATAGATATAGATATGTTCTTGCAAGTAGCTATGGAAAAGCATCCATGTATTATAGAACAACTTTGTATACATATGTTGCAATTATGTAAAAAGGAATCTGCAGACATGCAAGCTTCAGAAGGAATTCAAATAATGAACCAACATATGTTATGTACATAAATAAATATACAAATTAATATCAGGGGTGAATTTAGAGAAAGTTGGAGAGATTTGATAATAGATATACAACCAAACAGTGAAGCCGTTGGATTAACGATTTTCAAAGTGGCTTAATAAATAATAAAAAAATTCCAAAAATGTAAAATTTGTTCTCCAAGCACATTTCAATATGGAGAACATGTTAAGCGGTTCGGATCGGCTATTTGAACTTTGAAAATAGCGATATGAACACGAATTAAAACACCCACTTTAATTCGCAATGCACGGTAGCCTTACTCTATATATATATATATATATATGAGAGAGAGAGAGAGAGAGGTAGTTCAACTAGCAAAATTACTCGAAAAATGTTTCCAATCATGCATGATTAATCTAACTATATATTTACAGGATTAATTAGTTTGAGTACTAGCCAAAAATCAAGTAGATGTTATTTGAACTTTGCAGCCAATACACCCAAGGAATTTGCATATCAAATTTTACAATTTTTAGAATGTTTTTTTCTTTCTTTTAGATAGATAGAAAACACAGAAAAATAAAAAGAAAAAAAAAATTAAAAAAAAATAAGATCCGCAATTATTTCATATGAAGATCATTTTTTACTAGTTGGAATCAACTATTTGAAATTTGAAAATAGAGATATGGATATGTGTTACACGGGTCGATCCGCAATATGTATAGACTTGAGAGTAGGTCCGACGCCCATCAGACCTACTTTGGTTCTATGGGTTCGGGCATCGGACCTAGTTTGGTTCTATGGGTTGAATTATTGTCCGGTCTACTTTAAGATTTGTATGTTGTGCTTTAAAATTCATGCGTATCTGTTTCAGTTTTCGTGTGTATAGATTTTAAGATAGATCGGATGATTATAGAGCTCATAGGACCCAAAAGTAGATCTGATGGACATGGGACTTACTCCGTTCTTGTATGCATATTAGCATAGTCATTTGCTTTGATTATGTACTGTAGACCACTTCTGACAAGGCACAATAGAATTTCTTGTGAAAATTAAAAAGTTGTCAGAATATTTAGGGGGTTAGATTATCCTATTCCATGGATCCAAATTTGCTCTTTTTTTCAAGAAAAGGAGCATCCTCCTTTTCTTTAGTGCTTATATAGATGAACCAAGTGTTTATATAGATGAATCAGGTGTTTATATAGAAGACTTAAGTTGCTGTTCTTTAATGACTTGAGTGGACTCCACTTTTTTTAAAATAGTGGGTTCCATTTTCTGTTGCTTTTGAAGAGAGAGATAGAGAGAAAAGAGAAAGAGGAGGGTCCTATTCTTAAAGCTTCTATATATGAATTGGATCCCCTATTCCATGTGCAAAAAGCTTCTATATATGAATTGGATACTGGTAACATATATATAATGGGAACGTACAACTAGGTAGCTTTTAGACCTTTGAGCTTTGCACAAGTGGCAATCAACAAGTGATATGAAAAAATTTATATATAAAAAAAGAGCATCTCATTTTAAGTCTACTTATGATCTATCATCTATCTCATGCATGTGCTCAGTTCTCCAAGTCACTTAACTAGTCAAAGTATAAAGTATTAATTACTGCAAATAAGTATGGTTATATCTATTTTAATTTCTTACAGCATGTTCAGGTTTCAGGTTATGATTGCTTCTGATTATTTGTCCTTAAATAATAGAATGCTTTTGTACTTGATCAGTAGCTCGGCCTTACTACAATTTAATTCTTGAATCATTTAAATAATTAAATAAAGCAAGTAAGCAACAAATTAATTAATTCTCACAATAGGAGATCTTAATTTAAAAAGGAACCAGGAGGATACGAATCTCTTAATGGCAATATATTTAGGAATTAAATTAGAACATATCTAAAAGATATAGGAGATCATAAATCAAGACATATATCTATAGTGGCTAGAGCATCATTCTTCTTACATAAAGTTGTAGATAGGTTTGAAATTCAGTGTCCACACTGAGAATGAGCTAAAAAGATTTTCAAAAATGCACAAAGACCCATAATAATAGTTTTTTTTCCTACATATTTCTATTAGTATATATGCCACAAAAACTTTTGTAAAGGGTGAAATCATTTCTTGGCTCTTTAATTGCCACCTTACAGGTTCATTCAAAGCCCTTATCTTTTCTTGTTCTATTTTACTTAATTCCCTTTGTAATCTATTATAAAAGATTATATGAATTTTTGTACAAATGCACGTAATTATAATTTGGAGAACACTTAATTAAGTGCAAGTCCATTAAAGATTTCTGACAAGTAATGGGGTACATAATTACCTAACAAATGATACATGCAGATAAGTCCAAAAATATAGCTATGTTTAGAGACAATGATAAATTTAATGATTAGTTAGGAACACAGAATACTAATTAAATTGGTCAGTTTGAAAAAGAGAGATTATTATAAGACAATAGTTTGATTTTTTTGTGTAAAATTACTTTATTGACTAGAATCAAATAAGGTTCATTAGTAAAGTAGAGACAAAAAGATAAGGCCTAATAAATGTATATCAGAAAAAATAAAAAAAGCTGCATTATAGATGATTAGTAAAGTACATGTTTGTCTGGGATTTGGGCCATTTTTTAATATAAGGTTTAAATCAATCTATATTCTCTATACAAAATAGCACAATTAAGAGAATAGTACATGATAAAGTGATGCATATTTTAATAAAGAAATATATTAACATATGGTAGTAAAGAAACAAAAATTTGGTAGCATGTATATATCAAAAGAATTTCAGAGAAAAAAATGAAAATATTCTAAGGATGATGCTTATATTTATTGGCTTATAGTGACAGCTAGCAAAAGATGTTATGATTTTATAAACACTTTATGAAAATATATGAGAGAGACATGCACAAAGCATTTATATTTTTCTTAAAAGGCACCAAAATCATATGTTGTCATCTTTATGAAGCAATTTTACTGAAAAAGATAACACTATATTAGGTACTAGCCAACTATATAATTGCACTTTAGATTTCATGACTAAAGTCCTTACACAAAGAAAAAGAGATTACTTGCTAAGTGAACTTTAGCTTATAGATCAGAAAAGGCTCCAAAGGTTGAAAAGATCAAGCAATGGGCATTGTGCATCTTTTTTAAAGTAAGTTAATTACATCAATCAATTTGAATTTTTAAAATTTATATATCGAAGAAACATTTTCCTTTTTTTTTTTTTTTTACAAAAGTGGGTATTAAACGAGTGAGTCAAGTTAAATTAGACAAAATTTGAAGACAACTTATGGCATAACGATTTTATCAATTTGGTCTATGAGCCGTTGAGTAAAGCACGAGTCGGAAATGGATCTCACCTTCTTCTTCTCACGAGTTTCATCTTGTCATTATGATCACAAGAACAAAATAAAATAGTTCAGAAAAAAAAAAGTTACATCTTCTTGTAACAAGGTGAGGAACAAATTGAGTCAGTACGAGCCGAATTGAGACAAGCTTGAACTCGCTCATGATGATTCGAGCCATAGTAAAAGCTTGAATTATTCATAGTACACACAGCTGTTTTTGGTACAATAGAAACAGAGGGGATCTGACCTTAGCAACAATGTTTGGTACAGTATAAACTTTAATTAATGTTGAATTTTAAACTTAAAACCTCTTATATAAACATATATTTTTATCTATATTGAAAGATTTAATAGATAGACTATAGTGCAGAATTTATCTATATTCAAAGATTTAATTTTGTATAGAGTCAAGTGGTCAAAAGGCGTCCAAAAAATGAATGCATCAAAATTAATTTATAAATCTTCTAATTTTGACCACTTGACTTTATACTAAAATTAATTTGAAACTTTAAAATTTTCCTATGTAAATGCATTACTCATAAGATAGAAGGATTTCAACGGTTTGAATTTGTCGTTTGAAATTAATTCAATAGATTTTAGAATTGAGTTCACTAAACTTCTTAGTAAACTTAGGAACATCCTAAAGGTGCAATCGATAGATAGATTCGTTGGGAACAAAATATCTATAGAAGATTGTTTCCAGATCTTATAAAAACATTAATAGACTCCCCTCTTACACGAATTTGTAGCATCTATATATCCCGATTTGTTTTTATTTTTATTTTTAGGAAGTATTAAATGTACTAGTCATAGTACACTCAGCTGTTTTTGGTACAGTAGCAACAGAGGGGATCTCACATTAGCAACAATATTGTTTGGTACAGTATAAACTTTAATTAATGTTGAATTTTAAACTTAAAACCTCTTAATGTAATCATATAGTTATATATTTTAAAAGATTTAATAGATTTAATAGATTGACTATAGTACATAATTTATTTTCCTTTGACCTAATTAAAGTAGCTAACTCTTGGTCCATTTATGGGCACCAGCTATGCAGAGAACTACAAAATTTTGGCAATTTATTACAATTAGCAGAACATGTTTCACAAAGTTATCTTATATCATATCATATTAATTAGTTTCATATATTTCATGAGGGGACCAATCAGACCAACCTTATCTTATTGATCATTACATATTAAAGGATTGTGAGCTTAAGTGTAATACATAGAATTACATATGGTGGCAAATAACTAGTCACCAATTTTCAAATTTCTTTCTCCCAAAAAGAAAATTTATATATAATCTTATATAGATTAATTTGGATGTTTGTACAAACATAGTCACAAATGAATTATGAAGGACATAGAGATCTCAGTCACACAAGAGAGCAAAAAAAATCATGAAATATTCACAAATTGTTCATAAAATTCGGAAAAAAAGTTCGTAAAATTCACGAATAGTTCAGTAAAAGCTTTGTCAACTGAATAATACGTCGTTCAGTTTGCTGACACCACAAAACTGATAATCTGTGAATCTTGTCACCATACATATATAGTAAAGTCAACTCTAAAAACTCATCGGACTGGTTTCAAACAACTAATCCAAACCATTAAAATCATTTTACCTTATAAGTGATGCGTCTACATGCGAAAATTTTAAAATTGTTGATTAATTTTGTCTAGAGTCAACTGGTCAAAAGACATTCGAAAAATGAATATATTAAAATTAATTTATAAACCTTCTAATTTTGACCACTTGACTTTATACTAAAGTAAATTGAAACTTAAAAATTTTCACATGTGGTCGCATCACTCGCAAGGTACGCAGAAGGATTTTAATGGTTTGGATTCGTCGTTTGAATCCAATCCGATGGTTTTAGAGTTGAGTTTACAAAGGGACTTAGTGAACTTAGAAACACCCTAGTTCTACTCCATACAGAATATTAAATCAAATAAGATATTTATTGAAAAATAATAGTAATTACATATATCATTGGCAAAAGTAATCTCTAATCGTTATCATATTTTTAGTCAAAATATACTAATACATAATGCGATATCTCTTCAGTAGACTTGCCCAGAAAATAACACTCTTGTGTTACATGATAAATGAAAATATGTTGCTCTTCAGACGAAATCTAAATATTTTTCTTGCCATCTAAATGTACTTATATCCTCTCCAAACAGAAGTAAGTATAAAAATAAACTTAACTAAAGAAATTCATGGTTAGTTAAATTGAAAATCAATCAGTAATTTGTTTTGAAGATCAAATGGTAACAAATCACTTCACAAAATATTTTAATTATTAAAATATAAAAAAAATTTTGTACAGATTACAATAAGAAAAAAAGCAAATCCAAGTACAAAAAAGAGAGCTTATGTTTGCTCTTGTTTGGTGGGTCGCATATTTTTAAGTTAGAATTTCATTTATATCACTCAAAAACCTCAAAATCACATATTCCCTCTCTCAAATTCATAATATCATATTTATTTTTCTAAAATTTTAAAACTCACAAATTTATCTAGATTCCTCAAACTACATGAAAAAAAAAATGCAAAGTTATCTCAAATGGAGAAAAAAGCCTTTCCATTGGCTCATTGGAATCTCAGAAGGCAAATTTCTCTCCTATTAATTATTCATTTTTCTATTTCTTTTGTTGAATAATTGTTGTTGTCAAAATGAAAGAAAGGTACAATGGTCCAGAAAAAATATAAAAGTTGTTCCAAAGGAGGACCTTTAAGAAAGTTTGATCAATGCATGTCTATAATGTTTTGATAATTTGCTTGGCCATAGAAATGGTTGCTGCTGAAACTTTTTTTTTTTGGTTGGTTGATTGACTCGATAATTTAGAGGGTTGAGCTGAAAAACGATTAAAGTCTTTAAGATTATCTATTCACCTCCCCTCTAGGTGCTGTTAGGGACAACAAGATCTATCTAATTCAATTTTTCTGTTCACCACAAAATTCTGACAAGGAGTACAAATTTGCAAATAAACCCTTGATGTTTGATTGAATTTATTTCAAAAAGAAGTATTGCAATTAAGAAGCATTAAACATGAACTTGAATCAAAGAAATTAATTTTTTTTATTAATCCATGTACAGACTATAAAAAACATAAAATTCTTACTCAAAATAAGAAACATAAAATATAATGCAAATAAAAAACAGTCTATGTTGTATAAAAATTAATACATTATTCTAAAATAGTTTCATGCAAATTTTTAAACAACTCATAATTAAGAACTAGGCCAATATTTTCTCTTGCCCTCCTTATTTTCGGCCATCTGGGGTATACTCGTTTTGGCCAGTTGGGACATTCTCTTGGTCTAATATGCCGACATATGATAGGCTGACATTGACATAGACTGAGACGGTATTAAGGATGGAGCCGGGAATAGAGATTGAAGCTATGACGGTAACCAAAAATTAAATAAAACTGACAAATATTATGCCAGACGAAAGCCGTATGATTATTGCAATTTGGATTTTCGCCCATATAACAAAAATTCCATAATGTTATACAACCACAACTTATACTATCGCAAAGCTGAATTGATTTCCTCCAAAATTTTATAACCAATTATTGAATTGTGGAAACTTTTTTTTAACATTTAATTATTATATGATGGAAAAATTTGTCATGTATATAAAAAATAAAGTTCGCCAAATTTATAAATGTCATGATATCATAATCACAAAAAAAGTATGCTCATTCATTGAAAAAATATGTTATTCTATCATCTTTTTATATATTTAGACGTGGCAAGCATTATATTTTGACACATAATGCGTACTCCAAACAAATACAAATTTCATGTCCCATAAACTCTGACATATTTCATTAATTAAAAGGCTATGAGATATTTCTAATTTTGCACAAAGTGCCCATGACACGCTAAATTGGGCCACCAACAAAACCCAATTCAGATTGAATAATATTTTTCGAACCATTAATAGTGATGATATCATTTTAATAAAATAATGTTTCTATTATTCTAGCATGAATATTAATTAGTACTCTGGTCTTTTAGTTTGGACCATCCAATTAGAAATGAACGTGCCGGATTGGAATTCAGATCCTCTAAGATGATTCAAAATTTGAGTTTAAATTCAGACCGTTAGTTAAAAATTAGTGCGACTTTAAAGTTCCTCATGATTTTTATGTAGGATCCGCAATTTAGGCCTTATAACGTTTTATTTTTGTACTCAATTCTCACATGAGGTAGTTGGACCTATTTTGGGCTATTTTGGGCTGTTACTTCTTCGCTCCTGTACGTTTTTGATGAATCGTTAAAAAAAATTACGGAACTTGCGTTTGCTTATATTGACAAATTAACTGTGGAAGAGATAACTTGGAAAAAAATTTACTTGTAAGGTTGTTATATGTTCTCCTTTTTTTTTCCCTATGTATAAAGAAAGAAAAAAGAAAAGTAAACGAGACTGGAGTGCATGTGCATTCTTTCATTGTCTCTCAGTTTGTATCATTAAAAACAATATTTGTCCGCCTCAGCAAATGTCATGTAGATTTCTCTTTTTCTCTCTCTAGATATTTTTCTTGCCTTTCACTCTTTTATGATTTCATCTCACTGTTTAATTTGAATTTGAATTGTAATTTAATCAAACAAGGTTGCCTTAACAATAAGATGTGTGTGTTTCTGTGTGTAGAGCTGCACCTATTATTAGTCAGAACTTAATAAATAGAAAACATAAAATAACAAAATATTTCTATGGCAAAAGGTATAATAGGACAAATGTACCAGTACTTGTCTGGGTTTTCTATTTTAAAACAGAAAAGAGCATGTTTCATGTCTTTTTGTTCTTCTTTTCTTAATAAAAAAATTCTCTAAATAAACAAGAAAATTTTAAATTTAATCAGAATAGATAGAGAGAGAGAGAGAGAGAGAGACAGAGATATGGGAAATGGTAAACATATATTAGGCATGCATGAAATATATAACATCAATCCTTAACTTCTATTGCATGTATATATGATGGATATAATAACCGATTACTTTATTTTTTTCATGAAAAAATAGAGATCATAATAAGCATGTCTATTAATAGATTTGAGCAATTACTGGATAGTACACATGCTTTTTATGATTAAGTGGAAATTGTCAGGGGATGATTCATTATAGAATTTCCAAATTCATCAGTAACAATAGTTACTTGGGTTTGATGACTCAATTGTGAATTAAGGAGAATGTATGGGTTTCACCAGACTAGTACATATATAACGATGTACGTTGTTTTGTTACTATGAACAGATTTTAATTATGTCTATTAAACTTTGAATATATTTAGTTTTCAGAAGTATTTATATAATTTAGCCTTCTAGTAATATGTTAAATTTAGGTTTGGATTTAAATATCAGCCATTCATACATTATATATTTTGTTTTTTAGCCTTTTTGTCTAGCAGTTGTTCTGTGTCACCAGACTGAAAGAAAGAAGGCTTGCATGAATTGTAAGGAATTTGAGTCTGATGGGTTTCTCTACCATCTGATCCACTTTGATTTCGTACGTCTTGCTTCAATATTCGAATTTGATTGCCACATTTCTCCCCTTAAAATGTTAGGAGTCGTTTGTTTTCAGAATCTCTGGAGCAATTATATATTTAGTGGCCCCTCTATTATAGTTATCGCCAATAATCGTCTGTGATGGCCAATAAATTAGTAGAAAAAGGTGGGTTTATGGGCAAATAATATTTTATCATCTTAATAATATAATTTTAATATTTTATTAAAAAATATTTGATATAATCATTACAAGTTTTCAGTGATCATTTCATGAACAATAAAACATGCATGAAATTGCATCGTTTTTTATGTGCATCATATAAGATCACATTTTAAATGTTGAATTTTAAAATTAAAATTATTTTTGATTTCCACCAAATTGTTAATTTAATATAGAGGAGGGTTCAAATGGGTAAACAAAGAAAAACACTAAAAGGCAATCTATTCAATTTTATTTGTAACATATCGTGTGGCTGTATGTGTAGTGAGTATATTTTTAACTAAATATAAACTTCTACAAATAAAATAGATGTATTGGAAGGCTGATATTAAATCCGAAAATTCATCTTTCAATCTCAGCCGTTCGTGGATCAGGACAACTACATGCATTATATAAGAATGGAGATATTCATGTAGTTCGCGAGGAGCTTAATTATTTTTTTTACTAAAAAAAAGTAAAACAAGCAAGCGTACATTCACTAATTCATATTGCAATCATTAATTACACGGTAACTGAAAGGAGAAAAAAAAATGAAGAACATCAAAATAGTATCAGAAATAAATTTATTTTTGGAGATTTAGACCATCATTTTTATAAGGGGGAATTTCATGTATATCCCTCAAAAGTTTCAATATTACGTATTTATCCCTCCAAAATCAATAATTACATATTTATCCTTAAAAATTATAGAAACTCACATATTTGTCCAATCTAACTCTATTATATATCAAATATCTCTAAAAAATAATTAAATATTATTTTTTAAACATTAAATTTTATTTTAAATATTAATTAATATTGTAATGACGATTAATTATATCATTCATCTCTCTCTTTAATCTGTTGAGTCGTCCTTTAATTTGTTCAGTACAATTTGTTACTGTATGGTTCAGTTCTAGTACTGGTACGGTTAAATGGTGGTACTGGTACGGTACGGTTCAGTACTGGTGCGGCTATGTACTGATACTGGTACGTTTTCATACTGCTTTTTAACACACTGACCTTAGAAAGAAAAATAAAAGAAGGGTAAAATGAAAATATATAAAAAATTAATATTAAATATAATGGATTGGACAAATATGTGAGTTTCTACAATTTTTAAGGATAAATATGTAATTATTGATTTTAGAGGGATAAATCCGTAATATTGAAACTTTTTAGGGACATATATGAAAGTCCCCCTTTTTATAAATATTAAAATTTAAATGGTTACATTTATATCTTTATTTTGAAAACAAAAAAAAAATAATTATTTGTTGAGAACGATACCAGCATAATCCCTAGGCCCGTAAGGTAACAGCAAATTAGCAAAAAATCCCCTTTTCCGTTTCGGATTGTAACCCATGTCAGAACACAACTGATCATTGTACCAGTTGGGAAGCATATTGATGCATGACCGACGGACGTAATCACACGAGTATCTTGTCATGACCTTCTCCCATTCAATCACATCCTTCTCCATTGATCTTATACTAGGCAATTTAAATCGTCCTTGGAGAAAATGAATTAACCATTTAGATTGGAGCTCTGATGTGAATAGAACGGAAATGCTTAGGTTGTAACCAACTATTGCTAGTTGGGGAATTCTTGGGTGAATGCATTCCCTGTCATATATATCAAATTATAATTAGAGCAGAATTAAAAATTAAAATTGAAACTGAATAAGTTAGTATGTAAAATTTTATTTTAAAAGGAAAATTAAAAGGTATAGCGTATAGGTACTTTTAAAATATATAAAATACATATTAGGACAAAACTACTAATTGTAATTTATAGGAATGTGTAGCTACTCATAATTAATACTTGGATCTAGTGTTGAAAATAGTTAGCTATAGCTACGCTATAGCTTTTTCAGACCATAAAAGTTACGTTATGAGATAAAAGTAAACTATGTCAGCTATAACTGCTATAGCTGCAATAGCTGACCACTTTTACCACTACGCGCTATTGCTACCGCTATGATATATAGGTTTTTTTGCAATTTACATGCACTTCTTTACTTCTATTTATATTTCTGATACTAGATGGTCTGCTATAATTATAAGTTTGCTAAACCAAACTATATGTTTCTCTTCCAATTTGTGATTTAGTATCTCATTCTATATCGAAAAATATTAAATTATTAATTCTTCATTTTGTTTTCTCTTCGTCTAGTATTCACCTGTAAAATTATTGCCGTTCGTTTCATTGAAAGCTGATTTTTATTATTGTAATATATAAAATATTCTAATAGGTATACTGACTTTATTTCACTTATAAAATTAATTGCTCTTCGTCTATTATAATCTGTAATAATATGAAGTATGAACTATTAAATAATGTTATTTTGTATATCCTTTTTTTCCTTCTTATTTGCATGATTAAAAAAAATATATATACTTAGATCAGTTATCATTTAGTTATTACCTCAATTTTCCAATATTGATCATGTTGATAATTAATAGAAATATAGACTATACATTTTGAAAATTAAAAAAATACTATGTACGTATGAAAGCTTCCGCTATAGCTGTGCTACTCGCTCTATTTTTTTTTGTCTTCCCGCTATAATCGATATTTAGAACCATGTATTCCATCGAGTTGGGCTATTGTGTACTTCATGATGAACTTGTTCTAATTTAGGTCATGTGTTACTTCATGCCTTTATTCATATTTTCAAAGTCGAAATAGGCGATTCAAACTATTCCACATGATTTTCATACTAAATGTGCTTTGGAAACAAAATTTTACATTTTTTAGGATTGTTTTACTATTTTTTTAGTTAGGTAAAAAATCCATTGATTCACGAGATTTTGAACTATTCCAAAATAATAATTTTCAACCTACATAAATAAATAGTAAACAAATTCTAAAATAATGTAAACATTGATCACTAAGCATATTATAATATGAAGATCATGATGAATGGTTTGGATTAACTGGTTGGAAAAAATAGAAATAGAAATACCCGGACCTTCCATACTCCAATTTATAGTTCGAAAAAATAGAAATAGAAATATGCACAATACTTCTTTTACAAACCTGTAGAGAGGAACAGTACATAGTTCCGACCCAGCCACAGCATCCTGAAAATATGATGACTTGAATATACCTTTCACCTTCAGATCACCTCGATATCCGGTTGCCAAGATCACTATATCGCTTTTTACCGGTGAATTCTCCCCTTCAAGAATCACACCATCCTTGCAAAAGCTAAAAGCTTTTCCTTTCTTCAGGATTATACTACCTTCCTCCACTTTATCATAAAATTTCTCCGGCAGAAGTGTGAGCAAGCACGAAGTCACTGCCTGAAAGAAGCTATAGTCTGGCACCATTCCGTGTTTCTTCATTGGTGTAACAAACTTGTAATAACTCTCACAAAATTTTGAGAACAACCACCTCTATAATTAAACATGTAAATAACAAATTAGGAGATTTCATACAGGTGCTGTCAATTCATCATATCACATAGACATGAAAACCTACTCGTCACTTCGTCAGAACTCGGAACAGTGTACATACCAGACCTGTTCTGGTTAGTTACTATGCATGATAACTTAAAATTTCCTTATTTTTCTTGGTTTTATTTCCTGTATTGAGTACACACACTAACGCGGCTGTTAACTTAATACATGAAGTTAATCAACTTTGACAGGTCAATCCCTATCAGTAATTCAGTACCTTACCAGTTGCAAACCATTCTGTTTTGGTGCAAATCAAAGCCATCGTGTAAAATTTGGCATTTTCAACATGCAAATTGAGATTTCAACTGAATGTGCTAGACAAAAGTACATTACCAGAGGTGATAAAACGGTAGCTAACAACCAAAGCAAGAATCCTTCTCCAGGTTTGTGATTAAGGAACTCTGAAAGTCGATTAAGATATAAGAACCAGATGGGAAATCCAAACCATGCATATGTATCTGGTATCATCCAATGCTTTGTTCTGACAACCATTGTGCATGGGAATTTCGAACCTAATAAAACCCACAATATGAAATTTTTTAGTAAATTCATTTGAGCTCAGATATAGAAAAGTGGAAGCTGCATTCACGATATATACCATATAAGTATATATGTCTGTGTCTGTGCAAAACAAATTGAATATTTCAAAATGATTCCTTTACCATTCAAGTTGGAGCATTCGTTAGCAATCTCAATCGCTGATTTCTTGAAACCGACAACTGTGACAAGTTTATCCTTGGTTAACTCTGCCGCCTTTGCGCTGCCCATGTTAGAGTAATCTATGACATTGATAACCGTTCCTTCAAAAACATCGGTTCCCTTGCCTTGAGGAAATGTTGGGATGTTAGGGGTTCCACTGAATCGGCCAATTGAGAGAATCACAAAATCCATCTCATATGTCTGGAATCAGAGAGTTTGTTATTTATTTTTAATAAACAATGCTTGGGATAATTTATTTACTGATAATAATTGAGTAGCTGGAGATTAGCGTTGCTATTAATTCTCCATGCAAATTTGTGCCTACAATCCTCAGAAATATTTGTGGGCCCAAAAATCTTTGTCTGATGTTGAAAAATTCAGATACCTGATTTTGCCAAGGGAAGGTTCATTTCTGGCATGCATTCTAATAAAATTTAGTTGTGCTACATGGGGCATCTCCACAAGTTAATTAAATAATTATTACATGAACACATAGAAAATAATTAATGTATTAGTTTAGCAATGCATTTTTATGTTAAAATTATATATCCCAAAATTAATGTATACCACAGTGCTCCATAAAAAATAATTGCACCTGATAGAGCCACTACTGTTTGGAGATGATAAACACATAGAAACCATTCTTAGTGGCCTTTCAATTTATTATTCTAGATAAAAATTTAGGGAAACAAAAATGCATTAATTATATTAAGTTGTTATCAAGTTTTAGTTGGTCAAATTTAAGAGTCAAGTAATTTAGTTTACAATTATTAAAAAGCCAAAAAATGGAAGTAAAAGAAAATTGTTTCTAGCGCAACTAGGGTTATTTGTTGAATTGCACACACTTGGGAATTTAGTTTGGTTTAGGGGTATGTATGTATGTATGTATGTATGTATGTATGTATGTATAAAGAGGAAAAGAGACAAGAGTGTGTGTCTACTATCAAAACGTCACCACCACGGCTCCCATGCAACTAAGTCGTTTTTTTATATTCAAAGTCCAAACCGTAGATGTGATTTCTATATTAAAATGTGCTTGGAGACCAATTTTTACATTTTCTGAAATTTTTTTTACTATTTATTAAGCCACATTGAAAATCAGTGATTGAAAGGTATCTGAACCAAACAGTAAGAACATATGCCACTGTTGAATCAACGATTTTCAAAGTAATTTAATAAATAGTAAAAAAATAATAAAAATGTAAAATTTGGTCTACAAGTACAATTTAATATAGATATCACATCTAACGGTTTAAATCTACCGTTTGGACTTTAAAATTGAAAAACAACTTGGTTGCACGAGAGCCATCGTGCTAACGTTTTGATAATAGCGACTCTATATATATATAAGAGTCCCTCCGACAGTGGACAGCTCAATCAGATTTTGGTTCTGCTCCAGTTGAGATATTTGACTTGAGATTAAAATAAAATATTTAGACCAACTGGTGTTTAGTTGGTTATCATTCAGTTGAGATCCTTATTGACAATAATTTTTTTCTTTAGTAAAAATTAGAAGTCAAATTAATTATCTAAATATTTAATATCTACGTGAAATTCACCATTCGGATTTTTAACCTACAATTTTCATATGAAGATATTATTTTGGCCACTAAACTAAAAACTAGTGTTTTTTGATAGCAACAATTAGACTATATCATGGATCAATAGGCCAAATACTCACCAGCTAAATGTTACCAATAAATTTGACACTTCAATTAGCAGAAATAAAAAATTATCATGCTAATTTCTAGAGATTAAAAATAGAAAGGACAATGAAGGAATGGAAAAGGCCAATTGATACAGAATAGAAAGGACAAAGAAATGCAAACCTCAATTGTGCCTCCATGTTCAACAGTAATGTGCCACTCGCCTCGGCCACCACCAAATACCTCGCCATTCTCGGCCCATAACTCCCAAACCGCCATTTCGTCCTCCTTCCATCCAACATACTCGATGCTCACTACTCTATGCTCAAATTTGATGCACTTCAACAGCCCGAAATGGCGCGCATATAACCGAAGGTAGTCCATAACCTGTATTTTTTAATTTGTTTACATGAATTACAACTGTATATTAATTGGTTTAAATTTGTAGGGCAATATTTGTTGAACAAAATTAAACCTGACAATGGTCAGGGTGCGGTTCCGTCACATTTTTCGGCCATGGGAAGTCTGAGAACTGGTACATATCACTAGAAGACTGAAGCCTTGTTGAGTCTAGGGTACGGGCCCACACACCACCTATGCCAGTGGTGGACTCGAAGACGACCGGGTCGAAGCCCCCATCCACGGCTTGTTTGCATGCGCTAAGGCCACTCACTCCGGCTCCAATGATACCTACACGTTTCCTAATATCCATTTTGAGGATGATCAGAGTATGATCATATGATGTGCTTAAATAATAATCAGTACGTGTTGGATGGGGCTTGGAAAAGTATAATAAATAATTGTTAGGGACCACTGACCAGGGGTGAAAAAGGATCGGATATTAAAATGGATATGGATTACATATCCGTTTTTAAATAATATTATATATTTATAAATAACATATAAATATTATTAAAAAATACAAAAGTTCGGATATTATTTATAAACAAGTACCGAAGCAATCATTTTTTTTTTATATAGTTTGTGTTGTTGAAGATAGTATGGCTGGAAATGCTTACCAACACAATTGAGACACAGCAATCTTGCCATTTAACTCATCTAGTATTAATTAGAAATATATCATCTCTATGAGATCAATTAGAATTCATTTGTATTAATTAGCTGATTGTATATCTTGTAAATGGCAAGTCTACATTGGATAGTAGAGACCGGCACGGAAATCTTAAGAGAAAAAGGAGAGGAGAGTAATAAATATGGAGAAGAAAGATGACACAAACCGGCCCCAATATGATCTTGTCCGTTAAGCTCACATATTGATTTAGTAGTAATAGAGAAGAGTATAGAAGATAAACTCACAAGTATCACAAACAACCAAACATTTTCTATTCAAAACAACGCTACCCCAACAGGAAGGTTCCTTGCATATTTATAGTTAAACAAAAATATAAAACCCTCAAAGAAAATGCAAAGAAATAAATACTAAATTTAGCAAACCAATGTAAGTTTGACTAATATTTTAATTTGTTAATAAAGCCTATATGTCATCTTGATAATTTTTAGAGAGAGATGCACAATTGAGGAGAACAGTATTTTTTGTATATCAAAAACTATTTTACATTCCTATGACTCTTCTATTTATAGCTACAATTTGGCAATATAGCCGTTGGAGTTGCTTTTTCTATTTATTGGTATCACTGTACCACTGTACCACAGTACTCCTTTATTCTATTTCTTCCTAATTTTACATTTAGATCCCTGATCAATGATGAATTACTCTGAGATCATTATTCAACATCCCCCCTCAAGCTAGGATTATAGATGTCAAGCAATCCTAGCTTGCTTGTGATTTTTTCAAACGGCTTTGGATCCAATCCTTTAGTAAAAACATCCGCTAGTTGATCTTCACTTCGAACAAATGGTGTTTCTATCTCCTTGGCTTGAACCTTTTCTCTAATGTAATGGCAATCGACTTCTATGTGTTTGGTCCGCTCGTGGAATACGGGATTTAGAGCAATATGACGTGCCGAGTTGTTGTCACAATACATTTTCATGGGTTGATCATATTCGATTCCCATGTCATTGAGCAATTGTTTGAGCCAAATTAATTCACTCGCGGTGGATGCCATGGCTCGATACTCGGGTTCCGCACTTGACCGAGCCACAACACTTTGTTTCTTGCTCTTCCATGTGACTAAATTTCTGCCTACAAATGTACAAAAGCCGGTAGTGGATTTTCTGTCAAAGCTTCCGGCCCAATCTGCATCGGAATAGCCACATATATCGTTAGATTTATTATTTTTCATCCAAATTCCTTTTCCGGGATTTCCTTTTAAATATCTTAAAATCCTATTTATGGCCTCTAGATGTGGTGTTTTTGGTGAGTGCATAAATTTGCTAATTTGGCTTACCGAAAAAGAGATATCCGGATGGGTAACCGTTAGATAAATTAATTTTCCTACAAGCCGTTGAAATTGATTTATGTTTTCTAACGGTTCTCCATCTTCACTATTTAATTTATATTTACGATCAATTGGAGTAGAGGTCGGCTTACAACCTATTTTACCGGTTTCTTTTAGCAAGTCAAGTGTATATTTTCTTTGTGAAATAAATAGGCCCTTTTTTGAAAAAGCTACCTCAATTCCTAAAAAATATTTTAGGTATCCTAAATCCTTAATTTCAAATTTTTTCCTCAATTGTTTTTTAATTTTTTGAATTTCTTGATAATCACTTCCGATGATTATAATGTCATCGACATAGACTAGAACTAGGGTTATTGATCTACCATTATTTTTTGTGAACAATGAATGATCGGCATTGCTAATTTTAAAATTGCAAGAATTTAAATAAGAGCTAAGTTTTCCATACCATGCCCTTGGAGATTGCTTTAATCCATATATCGACTTATTTAACCTACAAACTAGGTTAGAAATATTTTCCATTCCATGGCCGGGTGGTATGGTCATGTATACTTCTTCTTCAAGTGTTCCTTGAAGAAAATCATTTTTTACGTCTATTTGATATAGGTTCCAACCATTGTTTATAGCAACCGAGAATAGAACCCTAACGGTGTTCATTCTTGCAACCGGTGCAAAGGTCTCGTTATAGTCTATGCCATATGTTTGTGTAAATCCTTTGGCAACTAATCTTGTCTTATACCGTTCTACGGTACCATCACAATTATACTTGATTTTATAAACCCATTTACAACCGACCGGTTTTTTATTTTTTGGTAATTGAACAATTATCCAAGTTTTATTTTTTTCTAGAGCTTTTAGCTCTTCTTTCATGGCTTTGCCCCAAGTTGAACTTTGGATGGCCTCTTGGTAAGTTTTCGGTTCTATTTCTTTTTCTATGGTAGTGAGGAAAGCTTTGTATGAAGGTGAAATTTTATCGTATGAAATAAAATTTTGTATAGGGTATCGTACGGTATATACTTCATAATCTCTAAGTCTAATCGACGGTTGTGGTACCCTTGATGTTCGTCTAAGTTCTAAATTATTTTCTATTTCATTTGTGTCATCATTATTTTCACCTATATCTTCTTCAAGACTATTCACATTATTATCATAATATTGACTTTGAATAACATCCTGTCCCTCAATGTTAGGCATCATGAAATTAATTTTTTCATTTTGACAAGAGACTTGAATATTTTCCCTTTGTTTAAAATACGGTTCATCTTCAAAAAATACAACATTCCTAGAAATAAATATCTTTTTATTTATAGGATCATAACATTTATATCCCTTTTTAAAGGAAGAATATCCTAAAAAAAATAGATTTTGTTGATACAAAATCTAATTTATCTTTCCTTTTAATATGTACAAAATTTGTACAACCAAATATTTTTAAATGATCAAATGAGATTTTTTGTTCATATAGAATTTCTAATGGAATTTTGTTTTCTAATTTTGAACTAGGTAGTCTATTAATTAAATGTGTGGCGCAAAGTATAGCATCGGACCAATAGATTTTTGGAACATTACTTTGAAGCATTAATGTTCTTGTCATTTCTAAAAGGTGTCTATTTTTCCTTTCCGACACTCCATTTTGCTCGGATGTATTAATACATGTGGTTTGGTGTATAACTCTTTTTTCTTTAAAAAATGTTGTGAAATTTTTATTTATAAATTCCGTCCCGTTATCCGACCTAAATATTTTTAATTTAGCGTTAAATTGATCTTCTATTAGATGAAAAAATTCTTTGAAATTATTAAAGACTTCATCTTTAGATTTGAGTAAATACAACCAAGTTGTTCTTGAAAAATCATCGATAAAAGTTACAAAATATTTAAATCCATTCTACGATTCAATCGGAGCCGGTCCCCATACATCAGAATGAATTAGATCAAACATAACTTTGCTTTTACTATTAGAATGAGGAAAAGGAAGTCTCGATAGTTTTGCCAACTTACAAACTTCACAATTACTATAATTAAAATTTTTACACTCAAAAATATAATTTAAAGTCTTGTCGGAAGGGTGTCCAAATCTTCTATGCCAAAGATCAACATTAATGGCTTTAGTGGAAGTGCAAAGATAATTTGTTGATTTCAAAAAATAGTGTCCATTCTCGTGAAATCCCTCACCAATCTTCGTCCCGGTTTCCCGATCCTGAAATACAACATTTTCACAAGAAAAAATTACATTACAATTTAATTCTTGTGTTAATTTTTTTACCGAAAGTAAATTTATAGGAAATGTTTTTAAATATAGTACGTTGTAAATATTTTTGTTACAAAAAATTGTTTCTCCTACACCGCTTATTTTCACCTTCATACCGTTAGCTACCATGACATATTGTTCATTTTTGGTTATGTCTAAATTTTTTAGAAGTGTTTGGTTACCGAACATGTGGTCCGTAGCTCCACTATCAATAATTATCCTATCTAATAAATTTAAATTTTCTGAGTGTGAGGCTTTACCAGAAAATGCTGGATTTTGCTTTGCAAGCAATACAGAGAGTTGCTGAACCAGAGACTGCAATTGATCCGCTGACCCGGTTGACCCGTTACTGCCTAACTCATTTGACCCGCCAGAGCATTGGGCCGGTTCGGTTTTATTTGGTTTGGTCTGGGTTATAAACCCAGTTTTTTCTCCCTGGTTCCGCGAGAAGCCCTTGCCCCCTTCATTTTCTCTTCTTCCCTCATATCCGTCGCCTCTTCCTCCTTTCTCTTTTGTCTTCCAATATTTGGGCTTGAGGTGAGGGTGAAGAAACCAACAGTTCTCTTGAGTATGACCCTCTTTCTTGCAACCCGGGCACCTCTCTATTGTCCCCGAATTTTGACAAATTTGGAAGTTAGGGTTTTGGCCGGATTTTGGGAAGTTGGAGAAATTGGGCTTTTTTGCTACGGCAAATCCGTGAGTCTCGTGTCCCTCGTCCACTGTGACCTGTGGACCACTCATGGTCTCCCTCCTACTCTCCTCTTGTTGGATCATATTTTGAATTTGGGCATATGTCGGAAGAGGAATGGTATTCATGATTTGAGCTCTCACGGCCTCGTAACTAGGGTTTAGACCCGCCAGGTACTCAAATATATCATCCTCCTCTTCTCGTTTTTTTATTATGGCCAGATCCGAAGTTGGTGGCCGGTATGATCGGAGCTCATCTTTTTTCTTCTTGAGAGCACCGAGGTACTCAATATGACTCCTCATACCTTGTTTTTCTTGTTGGATTTCTTGTTTGAGTTGGTATATGCGGGAATAATTGTTTTGTTGCCCATACATGTTTTTCACTGCTTCCCAAAGCTTGAAAGCAGTATCAGAGAGCAAGAAAAGGTCTGAAATTGCTGGTTCCATTGAGTTCGTGAGCCAAGTCATGATCTTGTCATTGGCTGTTCTCCATTTCTTCTTTGCCTTTTTTTTCGGGTTCTGTCAGAAGTTGAGCATTTACTGGTTCGGGTGCCTTATTTTCTCCTGTGATGTACTCTTGCATCTCTCGACCACTGAGCGCTCTAGACGCTGCCTTTGCCCATGACAAATAATTCTTGCCGTTAAGCAAAGTATTTGTGAGTTTTGAGGCATTGGTAGCCTCGTGTTGCCCCTCTTGAACCATTCTGCCTTGCTATCTGATTTTGTTTGTGTGTTGTGAATACCAGTTGCTGAGATTGTGTGATTGCTGTTGGTTTTTTGGTCACAGAACTTAGTGCTCTGATACCATGATAATTTTTAGAGAGAGATGCATAACTGAGGAGAACAGTATTTTTTGTATATCAAAAACTATTTTACATTCCTATGACTCTTCTATTTATAGCTACAATTTGGCAATATAGCCGTTGGAGTTGCTTTTTCTATTTATTGGTATCACTGTACCACTGTACTCCTTTATTCTATTTCTATCTAATTTTACATTTAGATCCCTGATCAATGATGAATTACTCTGAGATCATTATTCAACACATCTTCCGTGCAATCAAAAGTATTTAATTGTTTAATTTCTTGTCATTAAATTTCAAGTTGAACAAATAAATCCTTGATTGGTTCCGATCTACTGTGGTCTTCGATCGTGTGTTTCTGAATCAGAATCGGACATGTCTTCGAGACGCACTGCGTCAAAAGAGGAGAAAATTTTGTTTGATTAAAGATGATAAGAATGTGAAAATTAAAGAAATGCAAGTGAAGAGGCGCAAAAAACCTCAAAACCCAAGGAACATTTGTACCCAGGTCCTCCAAAATAACTGAGTACCATAAACCTTTGTACCAGGTTGTTATTAACTAACCCGATGAGTTTGATAGAGGGAATTATAAAGGTAGAAGGGAGAGGGTAAAATTTTTATTTGATATATTAGGGAGGCGAGGATGGTAAAATTGAACACAGGGCAGTGAATAGGCGCGGAAACTGAAAACCCTAAGAAACATTTGTATGTAGTTCCGCCAAACTAATATTATACCAAACATGGTGGTTTAGAGAATCATTGTCCATATTTAATGATTTAAAAAAAAAATAGTGTTTTGGGATATTTCCTTCACTAAATTTCTAAAGAATTAAACTAACAAGTAATCTAGATATATTCCCAACAATTTAGGGCCAAGTAATCTAGATAAATTCCCAACAATTTATAAAGAATTAAACTAACAAATTAATCTAGATATTTCCTATGCTTCCTCCACGCCGATAAATTCAGGATATATAATATGTTTTTCTCTTTCCGCAAAATTGTACGCAGATTCATATTAACCAATCGTGTATTAATGTTTTTGCCTTTCAGATATTTTTTTTTAGTCACCGTTTTTTATTGGTTGAGATTATTTTTGCACGTGCTTGCTTTCATTGTTTAAACACTGTTTTGTTGGAAAATGGCTCCGTGTATGATTAATATTTTTGTGGTAGTTATGTATTGGACGATGATGATGTTAACATTTGAATAACATTATTATCTAGATTTTCAAAGTGATACGGTACTCATTGTGGGCGCTCCAAGTATAAAAACATTATATTACTAAAGGACAAATAATCAGAAGCAATCATGACGTGCCGTTCGTATGTGCATCTTGCTTAACTAATGGATATGATAGAAATAAATAATTAATTATTTGCGTTCAAAATTAATCGATAGGCATACGTGAAAGCATCGCATGATTCATATTGTTTGATATTAAACAGTCAGATATCCAGAATATACTGTACGTACTCTGAAAACAAAAGCATGGAATAAAATATACTATAATTAGATAATGAAGATCATCCTAGCAATCAAGTACCGAAGCAATCAAATTCTTATGTAGTTTGTCTTGTTGAAGATGCTATGGCTGGAAATACTTTGCAACATAACTGAGACAAAACAATCTTGCCGTTTAACCCCTTCGTAATATACAATCAACCAGAAGGATATCATCTATATGAAATCTATATAAATTATTAGCATTAATTAGCTGATTGTATATCGTGTAAACGGCAAGCCTACAACGGCTAGTAGAGGGCGGCGTGAAAATCCTAAGAAAAAGAGGAATGAAGGGAGAAGGAGAGGAGAGGATAAGGATGTGAAAATTAAAGAAATGTCAGTGAAGAGGCGCGAAAACCTCAAAATCCTAATGAACATTTGTACACAGTTCCTCCAAAATAACTATTACTGTAAGCCTTTGTACCAGGTTCTTTGTACACGGTTATTTCGGAACGAACGAGTGTGATATTCTTTGTACACGGTTATTACGGAACGAACGAGTATGATAGAGGGAATTAAAGAGGTAGAATAGAGAGAGGGGAAAATTTAATTTGAATGAAATTTCAGAAAAAATTTAATTGATCAGAGATCTGATCCGCACCCATCATCCTGAAGCAGATGTGGGGTCTAGATATAGTGTCAGGATATGTGTCACTGTAAAATAGTGTAATTGAATATGAATATATATTATATGAGAAACTAACATAATACAAACAAGCTTTAATTTTTTTATTAGGAATCGTGTGGTTATATAAAATAGTTCAGCTATGTCATATTCTTTACCACGAAAGAAAATATTAATATAAAATATTAATTACCTCCAGTTTGTTCAAAGAAAATGGGTGATTGTTTTTATCTAAACAATCTTATTAAACATAAATTATTCCAGTCCAACATATTTGTTGAACAAATTTTAGACCAATATATAATTAATGATCATTCAGTGGCATCTCTCCATTTCTTAAAAAAATGGAGAGAATTGAGAATAAATGAATAATTAATTACGATGCATGGTTTAAACATCAAAACTTTCAAGTGAAAGTTACCTCAGTAGACCTGCCTCCCTTATTTAATTATAATAATAATCGTGTATGAATGTTTCTGCCTTTCAGAAAAAAATTTGTTTTTATTCACCGTTTTTTATTTGTTGAGATAATTTTTGCACGTGCTTGCTTTCATTGTTTAAACACTGTTTGATTTGTTGAAAAATGGCTCCGTGTACGATCTGCCGCATGTATGATTAATATTTTTGTGGTAATGATGTATTGGACGATGATGATGTTAACATTTGAGTAACATCATTCTCTAGATTTTCAAAGTGATATTATTGTACCAGCATATGAGTTTGTCTTCTTGTAATGATGTTAACACTTCTTGTGTCCGAGCAAATCTAATGTGGACCAGTAAACTAATTAGAAAGACACGTTAATAAACGGCATTATTCTATTATTTTTAACCTTGAATGCAAATTTCTCCCCTTGAAATGTTAGTACCTAATAGCCGTTTTTTCTGTATTTTTTGGAACAATTCTTTAGTGGCACCTATATTAATTATCGCCAATAATCATCTGTGATTGCCAATAAATAAGTAAGAAAAGGTCAGGTGTATGAACGATTAATATTATAACATCTTAATATCTATATATATATAGAGAGAGAGAGAGAGAGAGAGTAGAACTAGGGTGCTTCTAAGTTCACCCAACCTCTTGTGAACTTGACTCTAAAATATATCGAATCGACTTTAAACGATGAATCCAAACTGTTGAAATCATTCTACCTAATGATTGATGCGTCTACATGTGAAAATTTTAAAGATTCGAATTAATTTAATATAGAGTCAAGTGGTCAAAGGAGTCCAAAAAATGAATGCATTAAAATTAATTTATAAACCTTAAACTTTTGACCACTTGACTCTATATTAAATTAATTCGAAACTTTAAAATTTTTACATGTAGACGCATCACTCATTAGGTAGAAGGGTTTCAACGGTTTGGATTCATCGTTTAAAGTCGATTCGATATATTTTAGAGTCAAGTTCACAAGAGGTTGGGTGAACTTAAGAGCACCCTAGTTCTAATATATATATATATAAAGTAGAACTAGGGTGCTCCTAAGTTCACCAAACCTCTTGTGAACTTGACTCTAAAATATATCGAATTGACTTTAAACGATGAATCCAAACCGTTGAAACCCTTCTACCTAATTAGTGATGCGTCTACATGTGAAAATTTTAAAGTTTCGAATTAATTTAATATAGAGTCAAGTGGTCAAAAGTTTAAGGTTTATAAATTAATTTTAATGCATTCATTTTTTGGACTCCTTTGACCACTTGACTCTACATTAAATTAATTCGAAATTTTAAAATTTTTACATGTAGACGCATCAATCATTAGGTAGAAGGATTTCAACGGTTTGGATTTGTCGTTTAAAGTCGATTCGATATATTTTAGAGTCAAGTTCACAAGAGGTTAGGTGAACTTAGGAGCACCCTAGTTCTACTCTATATATATATATATATATATATATATATATATATATATATATATATATATAGGGATGGGCTATAGTGAGTTGCGAAGTAAAACAAGTTTTTACTCCATGGCACAATATTTTCATTTTGAAAATCCAAACAACCGATTCAAACTGCTCAACATGTTCTCCATATTGAAATGTGCTTGGAAACCAAATTTTACATATTTTGAATTTTTTTTACTATTTATTAAGCCACATTGAAAATCACTAATCCAATGGTCCATAAAATATTACTGTTTTTTACTGTTCACCCGGATCTGTGATTTTCAAAGTGGCTTAATAAATAATAAAAAAAATTTTAAAAATATAAAATTTAGTCTCCAAGCACATTTCAATATGGAGAAATAGATATATATATAGAGGTTGGGTAATATCAAATCAGTTGTTCTTGAGGTCTTGTGCAACCAAGTCGTTTTCTAATTTTCGAAATCCAAAAAGTCAATCCAAATGTTAAATGTGATCTCTATATTAAAATGTGCTTGGAGACCAAAATTTATATTTTTTGGAATTTTTTTACTATTTATTAAGCCACTTTGAAAATCGCTAATCCAACGATGTTTTAACCAAACAGTAAAACTAGAAGTCACCTGGTCGCCAATGGAATTTCAAATTAGGAAAATTTGAAGCATCTTTCAACCACAGGAAATGCAAACTTTCATATTGCAGTAATAATTCTGTTTTCATATTTCATATCTTGTTTTACCTACGAAAATAAAAAATTACTATTGTCGAAAGTAAGCCGATAGAAATTGCTAATTGCGAAGATACTGCTATTGTCGACATGATTATCTACATTTTCTACGCAGATATAGATGCTCTTAAGTACTTTTACACACACTACTACAAAAATACAGTTCGTACACGGACTTTAACTGGAGAGCTACACGGATTGGAAACGTGTGCAATACTGGGGTGTAGAAAAGTCCAGCATTTACACACGGATAATTTAGCCGTGTACGATTACACAAATCCTACACGGATATTTTACTAAAGAGCCGTGTGGAAAACCTCCAAAAGTGCACACACCGCAAGAGAGCTACACGGATTTGTAATACAATATCCGTGTAGGAATCCTGTTTATACACGGATATTAACTAAAAACCGTGTAGCTCTCCTCCCTAGCTACACGGATTACTAACATAATATCCGTGTAGGATTACCATTCCTACACGGTTTTATGTTAATATCCGTGTGTAAATAGGGTCATCTAGCTCTATGGATTTTTTATTTTTACCATATCCTACACGGCTTTTGTTCAAATATCCGTGTAGGATTTTCATTTTTTTTTTGTAATTTTTTTTGTTTCTGGCTAGCCTCCAATTTTGCTAGCCATTAAATTATATACAATTAGAATGTTTTTTACCCAGCACAGATAAAAATTGCCAAAATATAAAATAACAATTCAAAATTGATAATTACACAAATTAATTTATACAAATCCATATTGTTGGGTACAAATTCAGAAATAAACCACCTTGACCACATTCCTCTCACTTCGTCGACTTGCTCGGGTGAGTAAGCAGCTTGTCTCCGGTTATACTACAATTATAATTTGAGTTAGTAACGAGAGACGGATCGAATTAATGAAAAAAAAAAATGGAAACTATTTTTTGCAAAAGCAAACTAATTTTAATTAAACCCTAATTTTAATTAGCAAACTAATTTAAAATTTTACATTTTGCATTTTGTATTCCTTAGAGAGGCATACATTTGCATTCTATGTAAATATGGGCATCCGAGTGGTATTCCTTAGAGAGGCAACAAGAGAGGTACCTTAGAGGCAGTTGGATTCTATGTAAATTACCAAAAGTCTACAAACAAAATTAGAGGAGGAAGAAGTGAACTGACAAAAGAAAAAGAGAGAGGCAGCAATGGAGGCGCACACACCACCTAAACCCTGACAAAAGAAAGAGAGAGAGAGACAAAGAGAAGAGAGAAGAGAAAGCGCGGCGGACCAAAGATGAGGGTTTTGAACTCGAACTTGGAAGAATTTCAAAATCAGAGGAGGAAGAAGTGAACTGGGGACTTAGAAAATTTTGGAAGACATAATCTAGTTTTGAATTGCTACAAGGATTCCTACACGGATTTTTATTACAAATTTGTGTGTACTAGGTATCCTACACGGATATTTAAGTACATATCCGTGTAGCTCTCCTCTTTTCCTACACGGTTTTTATGTAAATATCCGTGTAGGAATACTCTTTCAACACGGATATTTACGTAACTATCCGTGTAGGAAAAGATCGGTACAAATTCTTAGGAGGGACAGGCCTATTTATTTCAAAGCATGCGCGCCCTATTTAATTAATTACAAATTTAAAATTGAATATACCGAAAATAAACACAGAAAAACGAAGAGTCACCTTAAACCCTATATATCCTGGGAATCGGTTCCTCTTAAACCTATGTTAATTTCTCTAAGTGAATAAATATGTCACGTGTCAAAGAAGAACAACCTGTTGAGGCACTACCACCACTTCTAGAGGATTTCATGCCAGTGCCTTGGATCCCACCCAGTTACAAACGACCACCACCAGGTTATCCCAGAAGTTGGCCATGGCCACCATGGCCGACTTGCCTACGTCGCAGCCCCAGAGACCATCCGCCACCGAAGCCCTACATTCGTCGGACAAAGAAAAAATCTATTGTTTAGAGTTTCTTTTTTTTGTTATTGTAGGAGTTTTTTTTTTTTTGGTTTTATTATATCAATTTTTGGATAACTTTTGTAATATATATCAGTAGTAATATATGAAAGTTTACTTGTTTTCATTTTTGTTCTTCTGTATTAATTGTACAATTTTAAATTTGTTAATATTTAATATTTCTAACACAGTGATGAATATTTTTACTTGTAAAATAGTATACAAGAATGAATACATAAATTATAAAGAAATTAATATTTACAAAGTTCATATCTAAATGAATAAATTTCTTAATTTATAAGAATGAATATTTAAAGAGCTTCACAGCAATGAAAACATCTACATAAGTTCATTTTTATATTTAAATAATAACAAAATATGAAATTGAAAGTATATTATATTTTAAAAAATAAAAATAGAGAATCCTACACGGATATTTAACTACATATCCGTGAAGAATTCTTAGAGATATCGTTAATCATTGGAAAAATCTTATTTGGTACATGGTTTTATTTAAAACAAAAAAAAAATCCGTGTACAACAGCAGTGTAGGAAGCACCTTTTTGTAGTAGTGATATCTACACGATTATTTAATAAAAAACCGTGTACAAAAAATCTTTCTACACGGATAATTAATGAAATATCCGTGTAGTTCTCTCACCATTCCTACACGGATATTTAATGAAATATCCGTGTATAAAAGCATAATTTCCACACGGACACTGATTTTTAAGTTAATATTCGTGTAGGATTCCTAGAACACTGGAAAAATCTTATTTCATACACGTTTTTTTATAAAATTGAGAAAATCCGTGTATAAGATACAGTGTAGGAAGACGTTTTTTGTAGTAGTGACATGTAAATAATACATGAATCAAGGAACTTATTTTTTTACTAAAAAAAAGTTAAACAAGCAAGCGTGCATTCATTAATTCATATTGCAATCATTACATGGTAACTGATTAAAGGAGAAAAAAAAAATGGAAAACATCAAAATAGGAGTGTATCAGAAATAAATTTATTTTTGGAGATTTAGATCATCATTTTTATAAATATTAAAATTTAAATGGTTACATATATATCTTTATTTTGAAAACAAACAAAAAAAATTATTTGTTGAGAACGATACCAGCATAATCCCTAGGCCCGTAAGGTAACAGCAAATTAGCAAAAAATCCCCTTTTTCTTTTCGGATTGTGACCCATGTCAGAACACAACTGATCATTGTACCAGTTGGGAAGCATATTGATGCATGACCGACGGACGTAATCACTCGAGTATCTTGTCATGACCTTCTCCCATTCAATCATATCCTTCTCCATTGATCTTATACTAGGCAATTTGAATCTTCCTTGGAGAAAATGAATTAACCATTTAGATTGGAGCTCTGATGTGAATAGAATGGAAATGCTTCGGGAGTAACCAACTATTGCTAGTTGGGGAATTCTTGGGTGAATGCATTCCCTGTCATATAAATCAAATTATAATTAGAGCAGAAATAAAATAAAAAAATTGAATCCCATCGAGTTGGGCTATTGTGTGCTTCATGATGAACTTGTTCTACTTTAGGTCATGTATTACTTCATGCCTTTATTCACATTTTCAAAGTCTAAATAGTCGATTAAAACTATTCAACACGATTTTACTACAATGTGCTTTGGAAACAAAATTTTACATTTTTTAGGATTGTTTTACTATTTTGTTAGATAGGTAGAAAATCCATTTATTCAGGAGATTTTGAACCATTCCAAAACAATAATTTTGAACCTACCTAAATAATTAGTAAAAAAATTCTAAAATAATGTAAACATTGATCACTAAGCATATTTTAATATGGAGACATGATGAACGGTTTGGATCGATAGGTTAGACTTTGAAAATGAAGCTAAGTACCAACACTACAATAATTACACCCGGAGCTTGCATACTCCAATTTATAGTTCCAAAATTTAGAAATATAAATATGCACAATGCTTCTTTTACTAACCTGTAGAGAGGAACAGTACATAGTTCCGACCCGGCCATAGCATCCTGAAAATATGATGACTTGAATATACTTTTCACCTTCAGATCACCTCGATATCCGGTTGCCAAGATCACTATATCGCTTTTTACAGGTGAATTCTCACCTTCAAGAATCACACCATCCTTGCAAAAGCTAAAAGCTTTTCCTTTCTTCAGGATTATGCTACCTTCCTCCACTTTATTATAAAATTTCTCCGGCAGAAGTGTGAGGAAGCACGAAGTCACTGCCTGAAAGAAGCTATAGTCTGGCACCATTCCGTGCTTCTTCATTGGTATAACAGACTTGTAATAACTCTCACAAAATTTTGAGAACAACCACCTCTATAATTAAACATATGTAAATAACAAATTAGGAGATTTCATGCAGGTTCTGTCATTTCATTATATCACATAGACATGAAAACCTACTTGTCACTTTGTCAGAACTCGGAACAGCGTACATACCAGACCTGTTCTGGTTAGTTACTATGCATGATAACTTAAAATTTTATTATTTTTCTTGGCTTTATTTCCTGTATTGAGTATACATACTAATGCGGCTAGTAACTCAATACATGCAGCTAATCAACTTTGACAGGTCAATCCCTATCAGTACCTTACCAGTTGCAAACCATTCTGTTCTGGTGCAAATCAAAGCCATCGTGTAAAATTTGGCACTTTCAACATGCAAATTGAGATTTCAACTGAAGGTGTTAGATAAAAGTACATTACCAGAGGTGATAAAACGGTAGCTAACAACCAAAGCAAGAATCCTTCTCCAGGTTTGTGAATAAGGAACTCTGAAAGTCGATTAAGATATAAGAACCCGATGGGAAATCCAAACCATGCATATGTATCTGGTATAATCCAATGCTTTGTTCTGACAACCATTGTGCATGGGAATTGGGATCCTAATAAAAACCACAATATGAAATTTTTTAGTAATTGCATTTGAGCTCAGATATAAAAAAGTGGAAGCTTCATATATATACTATATATATCTGTGTGTGTGTGCAAAAAAAATTGAAAATTTCAAAATGATTCCTTTACCATTCAAGTTGGAGCATTCGTTCGCAATCTCAACCGCTGATTTCTGGAAACCGACGACTGTGACAAGTTTATCCTTGGTTAACTCTGCCGCCTTCACGCTGCCCATGTTAGAGTAATCCATGGTATGGATCACCGTTCCTTCAAAAACATCGGTTCCCTTGCCTTGAGGAAATGTTGGGATGTTAGGGGTTCCACTGAATTGGCCAATTGAGAGAATCACAAAACCTTTTTTTTTTTTTTTTTTTTAATTTTTTTTTTTTTTTTTTTTAAAAAAATTTTTTTTGTTTTTTTTTTTTTTTTTTATTTTTTTGTTTTTGGGGTTTTTTTTTTTTTTTTTTTTCCCTTTTAAATTTGTGCCTACAATCCTCAGAAATATTTGTGGGCCCAAAAATCTTGGTCTGATGTCAGGTTTATGCCTTCTGAAGGCTGGACACGTACTGGTTTGGTTTTGAATGGTTAGTCAATCGAATTTCGAAACTGGTTTGACCAATCATCCAAATTGAAAAGTAGGATGCTGAAAAGTCTATGAATAATGAAATGCATTTGATCACATATAGAACTAGTTTGATTATGCTTTTTGGAATTGAATGCTTTTTATTTGAATCAATGGGAATCCACTTTATTTATTATGCCTCCCTCCAAATTGGAAATTCAGATACCTGATTTTGCCAAGGAAATTTTTTTTTTTTTTTTTTTTTTTTTTTTTTATTTTTTTTTTTTTTTTTGGGGCTTCTCCAAAATTTTTTAAATATTTTTTTTTTTTTTAAATTTTTTTTTTTTTTAAAAATTTTTTTTTTTTAATAATTTTTTTTTATTTCAAAATTTTTCCAAAATTAATGTATAGCACTGTGCTCCATAAAAAATAATTGCACCTGATAGAAAGCCACTACTGATATTGGTTTTGCAAAAATGGAAAAAAATTAAATATATATTATCAATAAAAATTGTTACAATTATGTATTAGAAATGCATTTTAAAATTAAGCAAAATTTAGGGAAAACAAAAATGCATTAAAAAAATTGTATATGGTAGTTGTGAGCCACAACGTTTTGGATTTGGTCAAATTTAAGAGTCAAGTAATTTAGTTTGCAATTAATATTAAAAAAAAAAAAAAAAAAGAAAAAAAAAATTGTTTCTAACGCAATTAGGGTTATTTGTTGAATTGCACACTTGGGAATTTAGTTTGGTTTACAGGTATGTATGTATGTATGTATGTATAGAGTAGAACTAGGGTGCTCCTAAGTTCACCAAGTCTCTTTGTGAACTCAATTTTAAAATCTATCGACTTGAATTTATTTCTTTGAAAATAGATTTTTTGCTAAGGGTGCTCCTCATGAGTAGAACTAGGATGCTCCTAGGAGTACCAAGCTCTTTTGTACTCTTAACTCTAAAATCTATTGGATTAACTTCAAACGACAAATTCAAACCGTTGAAATCATTCTACCTTACGAGTGATGTGTCTACATGTGAAATTTGAAAGTTTTGAATTAATTTAGTATAAAGTCAAGTGGTCAAAAGGCATCCAAAAAATGAATGTATTAAAATTAGGGGTGTCAATGGGTACGATAGGGTAGGGTGGAAGTATTTTCATACCCATACCCACTAAGAATTGACCTTACCCATATCCTATCCTTACCCGTTAAGAATTTGTCTTATCCTACCCTACCCGTACCTGTTAAGATTAGTGGGTAACGAAACGGTAGCGGGTGAATAACGAATAATACTAATATAATGGTTTTATTATTTTTACAAATATACTATCAAAACTCATCATGTCATACATATGCAATCACAATTACTAATATAAAAATTAAAATACAAATATGTAATAAATTCTAACTAATAATTTTTTTATAATAAAAATAAAATAAAAAATGCAAGTATCTCTTCTAACAAATTCAAAATTCAATTCGTTAATTAAATAATAAAACATTCAAATAAAATAGGTAATATGTTTAATGTAATATTCATCTTACAACAAAATGCATACATTTTCTCATGGATTAACATTGATACAATGATATGATAAACATAAAATTAAATAAATTGAATATAATATTTATATATCTATATGTAATTTATTTTATAATATTACTCGTTACCCAATAGGTACGAAATAGCCTTTATCCGTACCCATACCCATTTAGCTAACGAAAAAAAATCCTTACCCATACCCATACCCATACCCAATAAGCTAACGGAAAAAAAACCTTACCCATACCCATCTTATCGAATACGATACGGGTAGGGTAAATGGGTAAATGGTTTTCATTGACACCCCTAATTAAAATTAATTTAGAAACCTTCTAATTTTGACCACTTGACTTTATACTAAATTAATTCAAAACTTTAAAATTTTCACATGCAGACGCATCACTCGTAAGGTAGAAGAATTTTAACGGTTTGAATTCGTTGTTCGAAGTTAATCCGATAGATTTTAAAGTTAAGAGTACAAAGGGACTTGGTACTCCTAGGAGCACTCTAGTTCTACTCATATATGAGTCCTCAACAGTGGACAGCTCGATCAGATTTTGGTTCTGCTCCAGTTGAGATATTTGACTTGAGATTAAAATAAGATATTTAGACCAACTGGTGTTTAGTTGGTTATCATTCAGTTGAGATCTTTACTGACAATAATTTTTTTCTTTAGTAAAAATTAGAAGTCAAATTAATTATCTAAATATTTAATATCTATGTGAAATTCACCATTCGGATTTTGAACCTACAATCTCCATATGAAGATATTGTTTTAGCCACTAAAAACTAGTATTTTTTTATAGCAACAATTAGACAATATCATGGATCAATAGGCCAAATACTCACTAAATGTTACCAATAAATTTGACAATTCAATTAGCAGAAATAAAAAAAATTATCATGCTAATTTCTAGAGATTAAAAATAGAAAGGACAATGAAGGAATGGAAAAGGCCAATTGATACAGAATAGAAAGGAGAAATAAATGCAAACCTCAATTGTGCCTCCATTCTCAACAGTAATGTGCCACTCGCCTCGGCCACCACCAAATGCCTCGCCATTCTCGGCCCATAACTCCCAAACCGCCAATTCGTCCTCCTTCCATCCGACATACTCGATGCTCACTACTCTATGCTCAAATTTGATGCACTTCAACAGCCCGAAATGGCGTGCATATGACCGAAGGTAGTCCATAACCTGTATTTTTAATTTGTTTACATGAAATACAACTGTATATATATTAATTGGTTTCAAGTTGTAGGGCAATATTTGTTGAACAAAAGTAATTAAACCTGGCAATGGTCAGGGTGCGGCTCCATCACATTTTTCGGCCATGGGAAGTCTGAGAACCGGTACATATCACTAGAAGACTGAAGCCTTGTTGAGTCTAGGGTACGGGCCCACACGCCACCTATGCCAGTGGTGGACTCGAAGATGACCGGGTCGAAGCCCCCATCCAGGGCTTGTTTGCATGCGCTAAGGCCGCTCACTCCTGCTCCAATGATACCTACACGTTTCCTAATATCCATTTTGAGGATGATCAGAGAGCCGGTATGATCATATGGTGTGCTTAAATAATAATAATCAGTACGTGTTGGATTGGACTTGGAAAAGTATAATAAATAATGGCAAAGTCTTCTATGGACAATTTTTACGCAGAACTGTTTATTTTCTTCAGATCGGACGGTCCATATTATTTGATATATCAACCGCAACTGCCGTTAAGTTTAACAGAAAGTTTTTTTAACAAGGGCAAAATAGTCATTTGAAAAGTCTCTTTTGTATTTTGTTACTCTCCGTTTGCTCCTCTCATCCGCTTCTCTCTCTCTCGATCCTGCCACCTCCCCTCCGCCTCCTTCACCGTTGTCAAGCGCCCCACGTCCGCTGCTCTTTTCTCATCCGCCTCTCTCTCTTCCTTCCCACCTCCGTCTCCTTCACCATATTGAAGCGCCGCCGCGTCTACTTCGCTACCGGAACTCTCTCCACGCTTCCACAAAATAAAATCGGAGAGGGAAAGGGAGCGTGGGGGACTACGTTACTCTCGACGGACCAAATCCATCACCGGGGTGTAGCAGAAGGAAAAGAGGGCCCACCACGAGAATTTCCTGAAGTTTACCCTTTTCCCCGTCGTCAGATCTTCACTCTCGTTTTCCCTTTGCTTTTGTTCTTCTCAGGCTCAGTGTTGTTTTGTCTCCGTTTTTGCGGTCTCCCTCGGTGGTCTTCTTTCTTGGCTTGGTAAGTTCTCAAGCAACTTTTTTTTTGTATTCCCTTGGTTATTCTTTCTCTCTATCTTCTCTGTTGCTCAGGTTACCTCATTAAAAAGTAGCATTATTTGTAACTTCCAATTTCATTTACATGTTTATCTCATTTTATTTCATTTGGTGCACACATGGCGTTCAGTAAAATGCTTTACTGATTTTAATGTTTATTTGATTCCTAGCATTTTACTTTAGCTAATTTGAAAGAAATTAGTTGATTACATAGCAAATGGGTTTGGTGATTCGTGCTATGCTTTAGTATTTCTATTTGAACTATTTAAAATGTAACTTACAAATCATTATTTAAGCATCAGGATTTTAATGTGGGTTGCAAATCACCTCTTAATCTTGATTATAATGATTCCATTCGCTTGATCTTGCTCCTTGACATGTCTTGAGAATTTCCTTGCTATACAATGAAACTGGATGTGCAAGTGTAACAACTGGTACCAGTCCTAAACTATAAAGTTTTTTTGTTATTAATTTGGAGTTCTGAAAGCAGAAATGTTTGTTTGATCTTGTACCAGTGCTTGCTTGCTTACTCGGTTCTTTCATGACTAACCAGGTTGAGAAAGGGCATACATACGTGAATTGAATTATTAACTAACTTTTGCATACTTGGAATGGGCACAGAGAATAAGGTTTTTTTGTACCTAATGGGTTCAATTCAACTGTTTCTATTTACTTGCTTATGCTTTGTATAAATATGTTTTCTACTAAGGACTTGATTCTGTGGTCTCCATTGGTGGCCTTCCTTTCCTAGCCGGGTAAGTTCTCTCGCTCCAACTAAACTTGCTTGGATGGTTTTGAAAACTTAGGTGCCACCAACTACTCTGATTGAGCTTCATCAAAAATTCATAGCTATCTTTTGTAAATATATGGTTCTCCCTAAATTATATATTCTGAATTCTTTAGCCCCGACTTTCAAATCGAAAGTTTCCAATAAATAGGCCCAGTTCCTGTGGCTCTTATCAGTCATCTTAATTATGAAAATAATAAATAATTATTGACTATTTTCTCTTTTGATAATTAGATAAGGATTATAGGACAAATGCAATTAAAATTGCATGTGGAAAACTAGAGTTGGAGGAGATTTTCAAACGAATCCATTCTTGAATCGTAGTTAACAGTTTTTATTTCAATTATTATTTGGGCTCAGCATTGGTTGGTATGTATGCAAATTGCGGGTGTATAAAGGATGCACATGTGGTATTTGATGTAATGCCTTGGTTAGTAACCAGCTTAATCAGGTTCTCTCTCTCCCTCTTTTCCTCCCTCACTTCTGCGATCAATTTTTTCACAATTAATCACATTTAATGAAGCAGATATTGTTTGTTGCATGGATTCCAGAAGCTAACAAACAGAAGTTATATTAGACTAACTAATGTTTGACTTTTCACATTATTTAATTGAGAATATTCCCTAATCAAGCAACGAGAATAATTTTTGCTGCCAAATAATTGCCAAAACTGGCAGAGCCTACTCTTCTTTCCTTTCTTAACACCTATTTGGATCCAATATATCTTTTTTCGTAAAATAATTTTATCTTGTAGCACTGTTGTTACAACAGTTCTTTTCGGTGCAGTCATTAATCCCCTTGCATTACTGATATTACATCTGTTTGGATATGAGGAGATCATAGTTGCTTTGAGTTCACTTAATCTGGTCCCACCTATTAGATTCGGCATGAGTGATTGCAATATACTCTCTGTCACCACTTCCATGTTAGCGGTATCTCTTGAGGAGGTGAAACATGACATGCGAGAGATCGGCTGGGAGGAGTACCCATTGGGATCAGTTCTGACAATTAATCCTGCAGCTTTGACTGTTTCAGAAAATTCGACCTCAATTCCAACAAGTCAGAAGAAAAGGAGAGGCAAGGCTAACAAAAGGAGTACAAATGATGAAAGAAGTGATTTACAATCCTCTGTAGTAGAGAAAGGCGCCAACAAGGATGTCAAAGAAGTGTTAAGTCTGTCTCAATAATTCTATGCAAAGCTCTTTTTTTATTTATTTATGTTATGTGCAACAAAAGGTGTTTAATCGGGGAGTTTAATCTCATACTCGTTTTGCTTTATACATTGCATATCACTTCTCTTGGTTGTTACAACAAAGCCTTGTGTATCCCAATTTTCTATAGCCATCAGAAGAAGTGAAACTCAATTGCTGGAGGAAAATGCAACTTGAATAGGTGCCTGATCTGACTGGATGCCTTTGACTCCTTATTACAGTCTTGTGGTTAGTTCAAATGAAGATAATGAACTTTACTACCTGTATTCTGTATTCTGTAATTTGAAGAGATGTACCAGCAACAGTGCTTTATTCCAATATATGCAGGAAGAGATGTACCAGCAACAGCTACAGTGGGGACTGGTACGGTGAATACAGGTACGATGAAAATAGAGTAGAGGCTCGTTAGGAAGTCATGTAATTTTTTTACTTTTGTCTTGACAGCCACTGTTAATCGTTCAGATAAAAAAGACATTGTAAGTTTCTGACTCTGGAGTATTTTTTCTTCAACAAAACTAAGAAAAATGACTATTTTTGTGATTAAAGAAAGATATTGATCCATGGAAAATGATGAAACTAGAGTAGATATGTCACTTATTTTTGTTGACCTATTAGTAAATACCGCCATTTTTTTCATTTTCATCTTTTAAATGCCATCCAGTATCCTACTCAATTTAGGTAATTCAAAATATTTAATTCTATTTATTTTTCAAACAGTTACAGTTTTGTTTATTAATTTTGTAGGATTTTTTTTTTAAACATTATTTCAAGGTGACGAGTCATTGTTGCAGTATAATTTTAAAAAAAAATTAGTGAAACATAATTCTTCTTGGAATGATTAAAAGGAAAAAGATACTTCAGAACATAAATTAAATTACAACCTACCTACAATATCAAAATTAACTGCGCCTTTTGTATGACAATTTGCTAATTTGATTGTTGTGCGTGAATTTGTGCATTGTCAATGGTTAATTACTGATGAGTTAAAAAATGCAACATATATAGAAGAATTGTTGGTTGCAGCATATATTTGTTCATGATATTTTCTGAAATAAGAAAACTATGGTATCCTCTCCAATATTGACAAACAAGTATCCTCTATGTTTGTTCGTGACTTTCTTGGTTGCAGCATATATTTGAACGGACAAAAATATCCTCTCCAATGGTGTAAAATATTTCTTCAATAAAACTATGCAACAAATAATCTGAAAAAACTCTAAAAAATACATTTTCAAACTTTTTGAATTTTTTATGGCAAAATCATACTTATAATTGTTAATTATATATAAGAGGATAGTTCAAATACCTCCATCGTGTGTAAATATTTGTGGACCGTATTTTTCGCACGAGCGATTAACAGTCGATCTGCCAATAAATGATTGTAAATTTGTTTTGAAATGATCAAGAGAAAGTGTTATGTATATCCCGCATAATAGTTCTGAAGTTTGGTCGTGTCCAAGAATCGATCCAACATGAAGTGTTCGTAATCCTTCGATGTTTCGATATTCCGTCAACTTGATGAATGGGTAAATAAATTTAAAATTTCATCAAAATTTGTTGTAGGGAAATAAATGCAGCACTTTTTGATTTTAACAGGCCCGATCTATCAACAAACTTTTTATTTTGGTGCTCCTTCATTAGCTGACAGAGCAAAAGTTTATGTTTCATGGAACGCAAACTCTTGCCTTGTGAGCTGATGAGTGCACACGACAAACCCAGGTCTGTGGTTCGATCAGGACTGTTGAAATTAAAGAGCACTGCATTCATTTCCCTGCAACAAATTTTGATGAAATTTAAATTATATTTACCCATCCATCAAGTTGACGAAATATTGAAACATCGAAGGGTTACAAACACTTCACGTTGGATCGATGCTCGGACACAACGAAACTTCATAACTATTATGTTTAATACGCATAATACTTTCTCTTGATCATTTCAAAATAAATTTGAAATTATTTCATGACAGATCTACCGTTAATCGCTCGTGCGAAAATAAACGGTTTACAAATATTTACACATGACGAAGGAGCTAATAATGATGAAATTATATAAAATTAACAATTATAAGTATGATTTTGTCATAAAAAAATACAAAAACTCTGAAAATGTATTTTTTCAAAAAAATTTAGATTATTTTTTTCAAATTATTTGCTGCCTAATTTTATTTTGTATCAATTTCATAATATTTTTGCAAAGTAAAATAAAATTGTTTTACATGTGTAAATCATTATAACTTCTTAGATAAAATTAAATCTAACTAAACTAATTGTATATGTTCAAATTATTTACTTCTCTTTAAAATTTTAATCCAAATTTCATTTTTGTTTAGATTGCAGAGGGAATCTTCATTTTTGTCCAAATTCCAGCGAAAATCTTCCCGCTAAAACAGCCCAAATCCCGAGTATGTATTGTCTGAGATTTCCCAACTTTTGCGTTTTTAATTTCTGGTGCATCTAACAAATTAAATTACGAAATTATTTAAAATCTCTGACAAGTGGGCACCGCACCACAGAGCAACAATTTACAGAGAAATAAGATTTTCATAAAAAAATCAGAGCGCAGATTCGCAGAAGCGCCAAGTGTAAATTTTCAGCAGAGAAGCCTTTTCCCTCCTAATTTTTCAATTTTTCGCCCCCAAAATGAGAACGACCGCCAAATCGAATTTAGAGGATCTGATCCCATCATCCCATTACGAATTTAGAGGATCTGTCATGCCCAAAGTCAATCGAATTTGAATTTAAGAGGTTCATCCAGCCGTCATATAAATTGATCCAAAAAATTTCTCCTCCCACTCTCTTTCTATCCCTCTCAAATTTGATGCAGCATAAAATCCAGCTCTGGCGCTACCTCAATCCCTTCCTCTTTTTCGACAAAAGCCTCAAATTTCGTAAATCTTACCCTCTAATATCTATCGATTGGTCTTTCCAATGGCGAGAGCGACGAAGAGAGGGATGAATAGAGAAGAGGAAGAGAGTTCGAGGGGGGAGAGAATCGGGTGGGTCCTACTCAACTGAGACAGGAACACAGCTGATGGTTGATTGCTGCCGCCTCCGATCTCACTATCTCACAATGAAGAATTTTATAAATGGTATATTTCTTGCCTTTTTGATTCCTCATCCCTCATTTCTTAAACACCGACAAGATTTATGTTTGCTTGTTCTCGTTCTTTTACTTGAACTACTACAGTAAAACATACTATTCTTGATATTCAACTTCAATTGTCCATCTTGCACCACTTTTTATCCTGGTCAACTATTCATGCCTCGAGAGCTTTACCAGTTATAGTATAATTGCATGATCCAAAGATGGTTGTGCCATATGCTTAGATATATACCAGTATCTACAATCAATGAAGGCAATGCTTAATTTTAAGGTTTAATCGTTAGCTAAGATAGCAGTTCTTGGTTTCGATTTAGCTTATTTCTCCAATTAATTTCATTTATGTTTAGTTCTTGGTTACCAGAATAAATTCTTTCCTCTGTGAATATTTTTTACTAAGTTGTATGTTGTTATGTTATAGATTTTAGGTAATGTTGATTCTAGAGAGAGAATTTTAAATTCTTGAGAGCCACACAGAATACATATAGCTAAATTTTTATGTGTGGTGATTATGATAGACCTTGCCTTGCAGGGTTATACTCGATAATTTTTATACTGGAAATTTAATCTTACCAAAGGTGCTCACTGATTTATTAAACTTGTATGAATTAACAGCATAATGGATGCACTAGTGAAGCTTGCAGTGGTGGTGAAGGTTATGGGTTGTACTGGTTCTTGTGGTCAGGTTAATAATAAACTTACAAACAATTTCCTGGAGATAACAGGTAATAATAAACTTACAACCAATTTCCAGGAGCTTCACAATTGCTTTTTTTATTTTTTTATTTCTAAGGAATAGCCATATTATGAAAATGTTGCAGGATATATCTATACAATACATTGCAATTAGACATATGCCCTGCAATGGTTTTTTCTGGAAGCGAAATCGAGTCTTTCTTTATGAAGGTCAGGAAATTATATGCATGATATTTTTAGTTGAAAACTTCAGTGTTGAATCCTACTAAATCAAAGCATAATTGCCAATTGAGACAACATTTCTTTCATATAAAGCATCATTAAACTCAATGAGGTGTCAATGTGTTATGGGGGTTTATGAAATATATGACCCCTTTGTCATGCATATTTATTAGTGGTAGTTTTTCTATTTGCGGCTTGTGCAATTAGTCGAGCATACCAAACCCTTTTTTGTACTGATTTCTTATCTTTATGTAGGTTTGCAGAAGATATATTTCAAGATTTGCATGAGCAGGTCATAGTCACATCTGCTAGAGAACGTAAACTCATGACAGGTGTCAATTGGCTGATTCCTTTTTTGTTCTGTAAAAAAAAGAGCATATAATGTATGTATTTCATTGCTTGAGTAGGACCTTTGTATAATTTTATGCAATCCAAGGGAGTTATTTACTTACAATGGTTTTGCTTGTTAGATGCTCATTTTATGGTTTAGCCTGTATATAACTTGATATCTTGTATTGTCTCATGATCCGTACGTTATTTATTCTTTTTTCTAGCTTAACACATGTCAGGACCTCACATTATTTGCTATTGGAGCTTTTGTAGGGATGGGATGTGATTTTGGGAAGACGGGTATAATTCAAAATACAAACAGTAAATACAGAGATAGATCAAAGCATGAGCCATTTTAAATTCTTATTAGATAAAGCAATAGCAATGATTCCGCTTCATCAATGGAGCATTGGCTCGTTTACATTATGTAATATTGAAGTTAGTTTTTCTTATACAAGATGTCATTTTTTGCAATCCAAATGAGACTTTTCTTATCATATGTTATTTGTTATTTCTCTTTTATTTCTAAGGTGCGTTTTTCTTTTCTTGATGGATCATGGAAGAATTTGTTGGCAATTCATATCTTCCAATCCAATTTCATCTGTGCAAGTACAAACAAAAGCACACAAGAATCTCCTAGAAAGCATGAAACAACCATAAAAACATCAAACAATAAACCAGAAACGCAACAACAAAATGGGACCTAACAATCTCATTTATTGCCAACAAAATATGACTTTCAATGTACATCAATAGATTATTTACATTAAAGAACATCCCCGACATGATATAAAATGCAAGATAAGCAAAATCTAACATAAAACATATGATAAGAAAGCATTAATGTTCTATCTTATGTAGGCCAATTTTGGGAACTGAAATAAAATAAACTTCAAACAAACCAAGGCTACATCATTTAGGTATTGTCTTTCAAAAGTCTCTTTTACTGTCTTTGTCCCAAAAATCAATTGCACCATCAGTTCCAGTTGTTGTAAATGTGCGATGCACCTATACACCAAATCAAATTGATCAAAAGAAAAAAATGTAAACCACATAATGATACAACCAACATTACCATGCAGCACCCAGCCAAAGTCCTTTGAAAAGAATGTTTTAATGGCTCCTGTCAGACACGAGGGAAAATTTGTACTAATAATTAGAATGTTTTAATGGCTTTTCTCAAATTCATTACCTTTTCATCACCATGCTATAAGAAAGAGGTAAAGTGTAAGATACTCTGATATGCTTCAATTGTAAGCCTGCAATAGGTCAATGCAGATTCCCATTCTTTCAACTCCATTGAAATCTGCAATCATCAATTTGAAATTAACAAAATACCAGCAAAAATTAAGTATTACACAAATAATTTAAACGAAGAAAGTACCTTTAAGAGATTTTCACAGGTTTTCAGCAAGTTGAGGGAGAATGCATGATACAGGTCACACTCAACTTGTTCAATGGCTTTATAAATCGAATATGCTTCTGTATAATCTATGCTTCAATGATAAATAAGGGCTCTTTTGTCTAATACAAGGTAAAATTCAACAATAAAGAAATAACACATTAGGTCTTTAAAAAAGAAAAGGGAGAAAAAACTGGGAAAACACAACAAATACCAGCTAGGTACAGACAAGTCAGTGCCTAGTAGTGCAGCAGCTTTAACAGCTAATCCAACAAATAAACCAGAACTAATTATAACTCTCATGGAAATTTTAGGTTTTTAAGCACTGAAATTATTTAGGGTTGCCATGCGTTGGAATTTATCTAAGTTCTGAATTACTCTGATTAAACTAGCAATAGTGTTGTTTAATCCTTGGTTTATGGTAGGTACTTACATTCAGCTCAATTCCCTAACTTTCTTCTATTGCTAAATTTGGTAAGTACTAGCCTTGGTTGTTCTAGCCAGATTTTTACACAACCAAAAAATTAATTTTATTTACATTTTGGTCCCGGTCAATTCAAAGGTCTGGTAAACAGCACAGTACCATATCAGCACAATCATCAACACAGAAAAAGGCATCAAGATCAGCAGCCAGAACAACCAAGGCCAGTACAAGACCAGAATCAGGAACAAGCAAGGGCAGCAAGGCCAACAGAACAAGACACACAGCCAGCCAAACACAAAGCACAAAACATCAGCACACAACAAGAGAAACAGGCCAGCACTAAGGAAAGGTACCAACTCGGTGCCAGTGACAACCAGAGCCAAAGAAAGGCACCCCAACTGGTACCAGTGTCGGTACCAGTAGAACCGGATCAAAACCCCTCAAGCCACAGCCAATGAAAACCAGCGATAGAACCCAACACAAAAGCGACAACCAAGCGTTAGGCCGATCAAAAACGACAACCAAGCCGAGAAAATCAACAGCCCGCGTTAGGCCGATCAAACCCCCAAATCATCACATAAATCTACACACAAACAATAACTAGAAGGGGTGTTTAAAGGTTACCCGAGATAGCTCAAATCGCAAAAGAACGTAAGCAAAAAGCAACCGGTACCAAGTGAATGGCCTCGCCACACAGCAGCCAAAGGAAACCACGAGCACAAGCAAAACAAAACCCTAACCGGGTTGAGGGTTGAGAAGCAATAGAGAGGAGAAAGAGAAAATCGAGAAAGGAGTTCTCCGAGAAGAGAGAGGCCGAGCAGCGAGCATTGTAAGGGCTTACGAGTTACGACAGTCGAGCGGCTAGAAGAGAGAGAGCGCACAGCGGGGTTACAGAGTTTTTTGTTTTGAGTTTTGACTTGCTAACGAGAGAGAAGAGGGAGGAGACAGACAGCTAACGGAGTACTGGGATACCAAATTTACCCTTAATTACATGAACGGCTCTGATCTGTTTAAACAAATTTATCACTGTAGCTCCTGTCCACAGAAGACACTCTCATAAATAATTGGTAGGGACCATTGACCAGGGATCGGATATTACACGGATTAGATATCTGTTGTTTAATATTATATTATTTATTAAATAACATATAAATATTATTAAAAAATATGAAAATTCGTAATATTTATTTAATTAAATATAATGACGAATAACATAAATTTTTCATAATATATATAAATTATTTAGTATATGTGTATTATTCGGATATATAGATAATTAAAATTTAAAATCATATTCTATACTATATTATCTGCACGGATATCTATATTTAATTTTCTAATACAGTTTCTTATTTTGTCAGATAATATCCGTCGTAAGATCAAGTACAAAACAATTAGTGTCATTTAACAATATTTGTGTCATCCAACAATTCCTAATAACTTAAGACGCTAGAATTCCTATTTTCATTTGGAGGAGGGTTCAAATGCCTTCATTTTTTGTACCTCCGCCATGTCTCCATTTTTAATAACGTTAATAAATTAAATTTAAATCATCAACGTCAAAATAAAACCGTTAGATGTGATCTATATTATTTTCTTTGTGTTCATAAAAAAATATCACATTTCGATTTTGTTTTTATGTAAATCAATCATTTGAAAAATCAACGTTTAGAAATTATCCACATTAGCACATTTTTACAAGCTCTTGATAACAACCAAAACAAAGTTGAAATGTCACAATTTTTTACACGTGCATAGATAAAATAATATAGATCATATCCAACGGTATTATTTTGACTTTTAAAATTCAAATTTTGAGTTGTTAAAATTATTAAAAACAGAGACATGATAGAAGTACAAATAATGGAAGCACAAAAAATAAAAGCATTTGAATCCTCCTCTTTCATTTGAATCTTATCACTAAAATTTGTCCAACAAGCTAAGTCTCCATCTAATTGTACTTACTGCAATGCTTGCAATCTTATCACTAAAATTTGTCCAAGACAAGTCTCCATCTAATTGTACTTACTGCAAGACTTTCACGTTTATAAACGTGGTGTTTTTTTTCCCTAAATAGTGATTGGGTCAAATAAGCCACCTAATAACATCTTTAGAAACGTGGTGAAATTCTAGGAATTTTATTAGAATTTCGAAACTACAAACTTCACACAGGAAAAGTATTATTTTTCAGTACTAGACAAAAGTAAGAATTTCTCCTTAATTCAGTTAGAGTACTTTCTAAGACAAGTTCCGAGCCGTCATTTTTATTAATATCCAGCATTAAATAAAAAATATCAAATATGCTCAGGATTGCTTGAAATTAATAAAAATGTTTAAACCGGCCAATTATTGGTCGGTTCTTATTTTTATTATAAAATGGCTAATAATTAGCCGGTTTTGGTTTTTTTAGATAGTTGATGTTGCTGTTGTGATTTTTATTAATATCCAAAATTAAATATAAATTGCCAAACCTGCCCAGAGAAGCTGGTTATTAATAAAAATACCCAAACTGACTAATTATTGGCTTGTTCTTATTTTTTATTAGAACCGGAATTGGCCGGTTCTAGTTTTTTTTTAGATAGTTAAATTAATTTTTGAGTTTATATTAAGACTATTTTTTATATTATTTGTTGTACATGCATTGACTAATTAGTAAACATCAAGTTTCGAGAATATCCGCTAAGTAATAAATGACTTCATTTAAACTTCGAGAATGTATGATACTATATAATTTGATTTATTAGAAAGACTGCCAATTTTTTTAATTGATTTATTTGAAATTAATATTACATCTCTTTCAGACGGATGTTTATTAGTGCTCTAACAAATTCAATATGTATGTTATACATATATTTATCTAAGACATCTCTTGCAAACAACCGAGGCTAGGACAAGGAATAAAGCAAAAGAGATGATATCTTAACTGAGAAGGCATAAAATGACGACGAAAATTCAAACGACCATAAAACGGCGCTTGAGTGTCTCATTTTAGCAAATGATGACTTTTCACAAAGCTTGCAAAAATACGCATGCATTAGTGATGGCTATGTTGTTTTTCAAAATTCAAAATTATGAAAAAATAAATGGAAGAGCTTCAAAACTTGAGTTGAAGTTTCCAATTAAGATTTTCATTCGTATTTTTTTATCTATATAAGTAGCTCATTAAATTAGTTATATAATGTACATGTAGAATACCAATTTTTACTATTTTTAGACTTTTTAACTCGAGTTATTATATGTTTATAAAATATTATCCTATCAATTTTTACTTTTTCTACAAGTATATTAAAAATATAAAAAAACAATTGCTATGTAATAGATTATTTGAGGAGCACAGCTAAAAATACGAACATTTTGTGCTCGGTTTTGTCTTTGAAATGAGATCTATGAAGAATAACTTCGAGTTATATTTGTGTCGTCATTTTTTTACCACTTTAAATCTCTGTGACTTTCAGTTTTTTATTTGCTTTAAAACCATTTAAACCTCTGTTTACAAGTCTCATTAATAACAATTCAAATCTCTAGAATAAAGCGTACAAACCTCATGTACAAAGAATTTACACCTCAACAATAACACTTC